>LR999988.1:13040000-13312337 GCA_905220455.2 Deilephila porcellus
AAAAATCAATGTAAGTCTAACGCAGTCCAGACACATTATCCGCCGACGTAAGATCATCCGTCGCTGGTCACCACCGACCTGATTGTATCCGGATACTTACTTGGATCACTGACACGGGTCCTCGACTACTGCTGGGCGAAAAAATAAATTGAGATTACAATAAATACATACATAAACACCACGCCTCTTCCCCAGAAGGGGTAGGCAGAGGTGCGACCAGGACACCCGCGTTTTGTCTTGTGATCCGTCATACAATGTGATAGGAGGCGACCAAATCGGGTACATATTTCTGACTCTAGGCTGATATTAAATAGAAAAATCCAATTTCACTTTACCCAACCCGTGATTCGAACCTGAGGACTCAGCGTTGTAATCGTACCGTAATACAACTACGCCACCGAGGCAGTCAATAAATAGGTATTTAGAAAGACGTGACCAGCTTGAAGGCCATGACCCTATAGAGGTCAGAGCAGAGATATGTATATAAATAAACAAATTATGAGTTGTGAATCTGCTTATAGATGCATGTAATTATCATCTTTGGATATTTATTTTATTTCTGTGTATTATGACTAGATTATCAACGAATTGGAAACACATAAAAATTGACATTTGATAGGAACAAAATAAAAAATATTATACCCATGTTAGCCCATATATGGTATCATATTGTTATAGACACCATTTTCAAGTCGAAGGTTGTAGCCTTTCATTTGTCTCTCTTTACTAAGCACTATGGGTTACGAAACAGGTGGGCAAGACGGGCATATTTATTTTAAGAAAGCTGAATTACCTATGCCTGCTTGAGAGTTTATCTCCTTCCACGGAAGGCTTAGATAGTAGTCAACTGGAATATACTATTATTACTAGAAATCTGTCAACTTATAGTTTCTTGCGCTGTTATGTCTGCTGCCCGCCACCAACCTGTTATTTAAATACGCCATTTGTATGATGATTAATTCACCAGAGCTACATTCGGTGGCTAGTGGGGTGCATCGCCAGGAGGAGGAATTAACTTCAGTTGTAAAGGTACATTGGAGCCTAATATATCCAATATAACGAATCACACTCATTCTCTCTTTCTATCCTTCTCCCCTCTCTTTTCAGCCTTCTTTTTCACAGAAATTCTACTGGTGAAAGTATGCCTCACCCGAAAATGTCTATAGAGACCTGTTGAAACAGGCCTATATAGTTATCCCATACTACAATTCGTTGATAAAATAGCTCAGGGCTCAGTATATCAAACTTGAACTCTATGGAATTCACAGTTTCCGACTGTACATTACACGCCTGGCCTTGAACTCTGCCAACGCCCGCATTCGTATAATTATCATTAGCTATGTATAATGTATGCATAATTAATTAAAATTTATGAAAACATCTGATGTTTTCATAACATACGTCATTTCCGTTTTTTTTGGTTTCCTAACTTGCATGCAGTGATCTCATTGGTTTTGTGACCCACGTATCAACTGTGAGATCTTGGGTTCGATTCTGAGATCCAGCAATTCATATTGTAACAGATTTTTATTTGACAAATATCAACAGTAGTCTAGTTAATTTGTTAAAATACAGGGTGACTTTTTCAAGTGGGCGTGTCTGGCCAAATTCCAAACTATGAGGAATAGCGAAAAATACTGAAGGAAGTGACGAGCCCGATTTTAATGAAAACTTAAACTGTTTAACCCTTGGATGTTTTAAAAATCGATAATCTTAGCGAGGCATCAAACCCGATGATTTTGAAAAATTTAACACATATTCGATATTGTTGCTAATAAGGATAAAATTCTGGGAAGTCGTTATAAATTGCAAACTACAGGAAAGGGGTCATTTTTATCAAAATTCGCTCTGTATAATAATATTGCATATTTAAGTTTTTTAACGTTTGTTCTTATAATGAGGCAAGTAATATCAATTTAGTGGTTTGATTTTTAAAAAAGGTAACAATCCTACATTTTATCGAAATCATCTAATTTATAATAACAAAATCTTCTTTATTTACTCTGGATTGTGACATTGGTTTGAACTTATAATATAAATAAATGTCATCCCAACGAAAATGTTTTATGGCTATCATTTTACGACATCAAGAACGCATAAAGTGCATGCTGATACTCGGATAAAATTGATGAACCGGATTCGTAGGCAGAAGGACTTTCCGAACCTACTATAAACATCCGTGATCTTATATTCTGTAGGAAATGAAAGCTAATAAACTGCGACGATTATCATTTAAATGGATTATGAATAAACAAGTGCGCGGGTAAATATCGCGGCGCTTCTTGCCTTGGGATGTCCGGTGCCTCACATAAAGCGTGTGAAGGTTACGTAAGGGTTTCAGTCGGTATGCAGGAGTAGGATTTGTTAGGCATTCGGCTCAGCCGCTACATCAGTGCCGGATTGGAAGGCTAGGGAAACCGGCTTACCCCCTCCGGCCACTCCCGGAATACCGAAAGGGGAGCTTAACATTTAATTGCCTACATGATCAATAAAGGAATTTTAATTTCATTTTTTTCATAACGGCTTTCCTCCCCAAAAAAATCTATAGAGAATAGATATACCTACAGCATATACCTGAGCTTATTTTTTTAAGCTTTATGTTATAAAGAGGAAAGATTTGATTGTTTCTTTGCATTGCATAGGCTCTGAAACCACTGGATCGAATTGAAAAATTCTTTCATATTAGAATCCTACATACTGATTAACACAGGGAATAGATATTAAAAAAATAAATTATCTGCATCCGGGTGGAGCCTGGTGGGTGGAGAATATTGAAAAAAATCTATACTAAATAATTAGGTATTGTAGAAAATTATTGAAAAAGTCAAAATTTATCGGTTATGGTCATTCGCATTACCTATATAAGGTCAAAAATCAAACCTCAAACCGAAAATGATCGGCAAAATATCCACAAAATCGAATCTTGACAGCAAAAACTAAAAACATGCAAATGAGACGCGCGTTCGAACCAGGATTTGGCTATGATGTAATTTTTATAACACCACGATAAACAAAAAACTTATTGTTACTAAAAATGAAATAAACATGGAAACCTATACAAGGAATTTGGCGCGATTTTGCTTAAAAAGTTCCAATGATATATAATTATAGTGTAGAAAATATTGGGGAAATGTGGAGCGACATACATACATACATAAACTCACGCCTTTATCCCCGAAGGGGTAGGCAGAGGCGCCACTAGGACACCCACATTTCGCCTTGCATGTTGTGTCCCACGATGTGATAGGAGGCGAGCCTATCGCCATATCGGGCACAAATTCCTGACTCTGGGCTGATAATGAATAGAAAAATCCAATATCACTTTGCCCGACCTGGGATTCGAACCCGAGTCCTCAGCTTTGTAACCGTACCGTAATACAACTACTGGTTGGCTATGTATGGATATCACATTACGACGGTTGTGCGCAGTGGAATGTTTATATGTATGTTTGGCAGTAGTCTTCCTGTAGCTGAAAATTATGTCTATGGTATTGTGTATAGATTTGAATACCAAATGTGCTGGCTGCTTATTTCATCCCTGTTCAAGATTATTAAAGATGCCAAAAGACATACTATAATTGCTATTTAAGCGAGACAAGGTTACGCTACAAAATAAATCTCGAGAGGAAAATACAGGCTAATAACATTCTTATTTTCTACTTCTGCCTTTATAATTACACTAATTAATTTTCCTATCGTGATAATGTTGCGTATGTATCAGCCTATATACGTCCTTATAGTAGCCTAGACTAGCCTTATAGTCCACCACGGGTTGGACTTTACATACCACAGAAATTCTTACAAATCGCTATGGTATGCAGGCTTCCGCACGATGTTTTTCTTCATCGTTACAGTCGTGATAATGTTACATTCTTGTTAATTGTAAAATAATCTTAATTGCGCCTTTTATTGTAATCGGTAATACTTAACGACCTACAAACCTTAATCCATTAGAGATTTTAATAGTCGTGTATTTTAACAAAGGTTTCCTATTTTAAGTACTAGTCGTGCCTCTAAAATTTTATAGGTATGATCTCATATTACCAGTAAAATTACAAGCTACTTTAACTAATTATAAGGAAGGGAATGTTTAATACTGTGCTTTTAATAAAGTTATAAAATCAATTTAATAGGTACGACGACGTTTAAGCATACATTTATAATTATATTCAATGATTACTTCCCTGGTTTGGTGGCAAAATGTATTGACGATAAGCTGTGTAGTTTTTAGTTCGATTCATAGTCTGTGGGCTATAGTCAACATATCTACTACATGCGATTTGTTTATTTTTAAAAACTATATTTTGCAGGGATTTTATAATTTTTAGGCTTTACGTCTGGGAGCTAATTCCGGCTAATAATTACAATTACAATTCTCAATTCTGATAATTGGGCGGAAATAAAGTCTTTTCTTTGACGTAATCATACATTCCTTTGCAACACTTTGTATTTTAAATGAATATTCCAGACATACGTACAAACTTTTTACTCACAACATTTATAGCCATTGTATAGGTTTAATGAAGAGGCGTCGTAAGGTCGCGTGAAAGTCAACCACCTTATTAAAGACCTATTTCACACCAAAGTGGCTTGTTAACATTTTTTATTTCTTTTATACTTAAAAAAAACTTGAAAACGGCTTGCCTGGTGGAAGATCCGATCATTCACGGTACATGGATATCGTATATGCGTTGGTTGTCTATAAAAATTGATAGGAAAATACAGAGAGAGAGAGAAAGATAATAAAAGAAAAGAGGTGTTAATGCACGCATTCTTATTCCTTCGTTCGTTTAGTGAGACGAGTGGCTGAACGATACGTGCATAGCTAGTATTTGAAGTAGGAATTTCGTAAAGCGGTTACATCTCTATGTGTAAAGTATAAAACAAAACGAAAATTGTAAGGTGCAATGTTCATCATCATTGTACTCAGCTGCAGGAAGTCCATTGCCGAATATAAGGCCTGTTTGGCAAGATGGCTATCCAAACAGACATCAGGGAAAAAAGCTGGTCGAGAACTAAACAACCCGCAATTAAATAATTATACTTCGTTCGAACTTCGCTCGAAATAATTTAATTTGGCTACAAGATCTAACATTCAGGTTCCATTTTAGATCATTTAGGTATTAGAAGCTATAAAAAGAATAATATTTTTATTGCGACCACAATCACGATACACCCACGCCCTCTCGTTTTGTATCCGCTAATATTGCACTATAGCCGTTAGCCGTTTACTCCTTTTTTTTTTGAAAAAAGAAATATTCCAAAATATATGTCGTATTTGTATTGTAGGTGTGTTTTAGAACCAAAAAAATTACATGTACCAAAAATGAAGACATATCAGTTTTTTTTAATTACCTGTGTAGTCAGACAAACTTGCGGGAAGCAGTCACCGCCGCTCTTGGGCTTTTGCATGGCCCGGCCTAGCCGCAATATTCGCAAATGAGCTAGGCTGAAAGGCCAGTGACACCTGTTCTGGCCTCCCCTGGCGTATCGGTAGGGAAGCTTAAAGCTTTCCTCTTGACACAAAAAAGAAAGAAAGAAAAACGATTTATTCGAAAAGAGACACAGTTAATCTGTCAACTGTATAGTGAGTACTCACTTTAAATTTCGTTAAAAGAATATTTTCAAATATCTATCACCGCTATTATCATCTAATGAGCTGTATCTATCTAGTGCATGACGTAGAACTTATGACTGATTTGCCCATATCGGCGCCCTCTTAAAAACGACGCTACTGCCAACTACTAGTCGCTGTTATTTATGACTGCTGGTATATTAGATCTATCGCCATTGCATTGGTCTCAAGCTCAGCGTTTTGCTTAAATAATGTCTTTTCTGGAACTCTCGGTTCAAACTTCAGTTTGCGAATAATCGAATACAGCTGCTAATGTAAATACTAGTTTAACCTATATATTAACATCAATAGTATAGACTCCGTTCCTGAACTACGAAGTAAACTCAGCTCTACGTGCCCCTAAGTGACCTCGACTCTCCCACATCCGCCAGCCACGAATACAACTCATATTTATGACTCCCTCATAACGTCAGAAGGTAGAATCGCATAATTGTAGAGTATGACACTTTTTTACGTTGATATTTAATACGTCGCCTTGAAAGGGAATGGATGGGTGGAATTTCGATCGGCTGACTTCCTGACGCGATTTATTTTCATACAAGGCGTAATCAGCGATTTTGCAATGTACTCGTAACAATAATCTTTAATGTTAATAAGGTATAATTTAAAACGATTTAGTACTGTTAACAAGGTTTTTGATATAATTTAATAAATGAATATACTAAATTATGTTGTATCGTGAAAATTTAACATGAATGTTTTTCGACATAAATAATTTATCCTGAAAAAATATATTACACCAGAGTTTATTTTAGTTTGGAGGTCCAGCCTATATTCTGTCGTTTCAAAGATGACTTAATATCTATTGTACCATAAAACCACCAAAGAACAATGCGGATGAAAATAACTATGCGGATAATAAGCTTAAAATCCCAGGTTGTACCGCTAAGTTCAATAGTAACCGGCGATGGTGACAAACTCTTATCGGTCGCGATCGCGGCGTCCATTCATAAAGTAATTGCACATACTTTCGGCAAGATTCCGAAAGGTAAAGTGTGAGTCATTGTCAGACGCTTTGGGCATCTCGATGCTGGCCAGAAGATCTTACAATGGAATAAATTAGGCTTGTAATATAAACAATGTTGTTTCATGCCCATGATAATATTAAGATTTTTTCTTAATTATATTTGTGATATCATTCTCACTCTCTTCAGTCACAGGTAGTACATTGGTTAACACATGCCTTTTTCAAGGATTCCCATGGCCTAGAGGATTAGGCTGAGGTGCCACTAGAGACACAAACATTTCACCGAGTTTATTTCCGTCCAAAAATGTAATAGGGGATGGGCCTGACGCCTTAGCCGCTAATTCTAGTTTTGGGTAAGGCATATGATATATATCAAAACAAAAAAACTGATACAATGTAGTGTGTCCTACCTGGGAATCAAACTTAAGACCTCGCCGTTCACAGCACATACACGCTGCCACTAAACCAACGATTAAAATGATTATGTTATGTTCAATCCATTGAGGAATTGAGCTCTACCTTCTTGTTCATCATCATCATCATAAGCACCTAAAAGATTACTGCTAGACATCAAACTCCCAAAGACAATGCCTCTTTGCACTGAACCTACATAATATATTTGCTTTTTTTTTTTTTATTATAATGAATGACGAAGCGAGCTTGCCATTCGCCTGATGGTAAGCGATACGACCGACCGCTCATGGACAGTAGCAAAACCAAACAACACCATGAGTTACAAGGCAATGCTTGGCAATCCACTGCGCTCGCCATCCTGAGACATAAGATGTTAAGTCTCAATATGTCCAGTAGTTACTCTGGCTACAATGTCCTTCAAACCGGAACACAACAGTGCATTTACACTGCTGTGTGGCGGGAGAATTAGACATTGCGGTGGTACCTACCCAGGCGGCCTCCCACATATGAGAGACCTACCACCAGTATATTGCTTATGTAAAATTCAAATGTGTGTTAACTCTTCGCCCCACTAACCTATTAAAAACGAACGTCTTCAAAAAACTGTATCCTGTAACTGAACTTATCCTTGATTATATGTGAAAATAATTGCAATAATACAAAATTCATTACTAAAGCTTACTTAAACAAAAAACGCGTTCATCATTAACGAACATCTTAAATGAATTTTCATATTCTTGAACTTGGAACTTACGCAGGCCAATATATTACCACCTAAATGTACGCTATTAAGCAATTATAAACTCTATTTAAGAAAGGTAGAGTCTAAAATTTGATGGGTGAGGACATATGGAGGTAAAAATACATTTGTGGGAGCATTAAGCACGTTTTCGGATGACATTTGAAATAGTATAAAAAGCAAAAGTAGTGGTGTGTATGCGAGCAGTGGATCTTCGTTTACCTGTGAGGACGCATCCCAGCTCTGGGGTTTGGGGTTACAATGAAATTGGTAATTATTTTAATGTTTACACCTTTAATGTAGTGAAGTGATTTGTGTGGATTTTGACGCGTTAATTGCTAATTAATACTTCAACTGTTTTTGAGATTAAAAATTTCGTGAAATTTTCGCAATTATCATCTTGTCTATGATTTATTTATAAGTTTGGTGATATGTTGATTTTTTTTTCAGTTGTCTTATTTTACGTTAATTAAAATTAGCCACACCCTAATATTGCATGACCAAATTTTAAAAAAAGATTAAATATAATTTCTTATAGACATGCATAAAATAAAAAAAGATCTAATCATAGTTCGTTAATATAGATGACCTTCAAAATGTACAATACTTATTTTAAAAATAGGTATTGGTATAATATTAATGAGCAATGATAAACTTTTGGGAACCTCACAAGACAAATAAATTATGAAAACATACTCATCAACGTCAGGTCGAACAGGATTTAATCAATTATATAATCTTTTGAAAAATATATTCGGTACAAAATATAACGTTCCTGTTTTTTTCTTCGGAACCTAGTTTTGAGATTTCTGTCTTGTTAATTAATCAATTTTTTTAAGAATATTTTTTTTATTGTTATCACTCATGTGTTCCCAATTAAAAATTAGTTAAAGCCACATCGATCACGCATAGACTTGCTAATGAACGATAAAAAACCTCAGAGTTCTAGCGAGAAATAACTGGAAGCTGTCTGTGGATTGTTAAAAAACTTCGCACATTTACAAATTCGACACGTTGTAATAGACTTTAAATCTCTATTTATAGCTAAATTTATTACTTAATTTATGGGGATACGTTTAGAACCAGCCTAACATAGCTCTAACTCCCAATTAAACAAAACAAAAAAACTATTACTTATTTTCTCATATTCCATTATAATCATGAACGCCAGCATATTATAGTACAATGTACTTTCATGTACATAGGTTTCTTGAACGGCACGTCTCTGAACATTATGCATAAAACTATTTCACTTAAACTATTATGTCCTATTTCCAGATAATATTAGCCGCTTTGACGGCGCTATGCAGCGCTGCAAAGCTAGACAACACCTACCTGCCACCAGTCTCCGCTAAAACCGCTGGCGGGAGTGAAGCTTCCTTGAAAACTCCACTGGGGATCAGCGATGAACTCCCCGCCGGTAGCTTTGTCAATGAAGCTCAGGGTGTGGTGGTAGACGCCGCGGCAGCAGGCACCAGGGCTGCGTCAGGCTCCCAAGAATCTGGTCTCGGAGGATCAAGGACATCGTACGGATCAACAGTATCCAAAGTCGGCGAAGCTGCATTCACCGATGAAATCCCTAACACTTTTGCTAGGATAGCTCCCATCCCTGAGCATGAGACTGTTGTAGGTCCAGTATATGGAGACAAAGTGTTCCAGTCCAAAACTCTGCTTCCTCACGACTTAAATGACTACAACTCCAACACGTTGTCGTACGAAAATAACGTTGAAAGTCATAAATACAACTTTGGCTTTCAAACAGACAATGGAATTGCTGTGGGAGAGAACGGAGTATCTAAAGACGGGATACACGCTCAGGGTGGATATGGTCAGACCTACAAAGTGACGTACTCTGCTGATAAAGGAGGCTACCAGCCTCTAGGCAGCCATTTGCCTACACCGCACCCCATCTCAGACGATATAGTGAAATCTATTGAACAGAATGCTAAGGATGAAGCCGCCGGCCATTACGATGATGGTAAGTTATAATTTCTTGTATTAAATTACCTAGAACACCGGGATATATGTACTACATACATAAATGCACGCCTAAATATCTGAGATTGTCCGTTGTAGGCAGAAGTGTCACGAGTGTCACTTAAAGTTCGTTGAATTTATTTCCCTCCCAATATGTGATAGAGGCGAGCCTATAGTCATGCCCGACATAAAATGATGTGGTAACTAACTTGTTTTAATTTTTCGCAGTAAAGATAGCAATAAAGTATGTATTTCATTGAATGCCTAGACATAAAATTAAACCCTCGTCCATCGTTATGTCATGTCAAGACTAAAAATGAACTCTATGCATGTAGTTATGACATTTACGAGAGATCATAATGTTTAAGTGAACAAGTTTAAAGGTTTTTCCGTTTTATACATATATATTCTGCCACACCTGATTGCGTGTGTATGTAAAAAGGGAACTAGTCTTACTCGTAATCCATTTAAAGTTGAGGTTGTAAAATTATAATTACTAAATAAAATCAATCAAGTTACAAGTTTACTCTTGATTCAGTTAAATGTTGAAAGACTTCATGGTACATGTTGCTAATAAGTCGCCTGTAAAACGAGACGTAGTGGTTCTGATCTCCGCGCTGAGCCAAAAGTTTGTGTGACCCACAATTATTTATTTGGGGACTGTATGTTTTGAGACCCAAATTTCTCTTGTATTAACGAAACAATCATTATTATCTCAGACATGTACCTGTTGAGTAAACGAAATATTATTACTTTTATTAAAATATAAAAAGCTTACTCAGCGTTTTGTATATTACATATGAGATAAAAAAAAAAGGATTTAAAATTCAAAATGTCCTAAGTTTCTAATGGTGTGAAATAAACATATTCTAAGCAGACAATTTTATTACATCTTTGAAGTCTAAAAAAGGTATGCAGAGTGAAGATGTCGCTAAGATATAAACTAGTTTTTCTGCGAATGCGATGCGTCTAAAATATGATTGTTGCGGTACAATTTACAAACGGCAGTGGGTATCGTATGAATACAAATTTATTTATTGTTTACCAAAAACAAACAGTTAAAAATAAACAAGTTCCTCAAGTTTTAGTTAGTGGTTGAGAAAACCTTGTTTATTTAGGTATTTATTTGTTTTTTATTTTGCGTTTTAACGATCATGTTTAAAGTATAAGTGAGAGTTGCTTTGCACATATTTTTGTATTAACGCTGTTGTAAATTTGATGTAGTTAGATGTTGTAGTTTAAGGAAGTTTAAAAATTTAAGTAAGTTTTAATGTATAAAATAAATAGGTATTATAAGTGGGCAAGTCACCAAAGCTATCGCCGAATCGTATAGACACAGAAACGTTCATAACAATAAAAAAGTTTCATAACAATGCAAAGTTTTAAAACAGATATTACTTGCTTCACTGCAGAAACAAAACAATTCACAATTCTAAATTAACCATTAAGAAAAGCCATTAACATCAATTCGTTAATTTTTATCTAGTTTGTTAACACATCAATGTCGGCCTGTGTATAAGCCGTTTGCCTAATTGTAACTATTTCGATTGCTTAATGTACGTAATCTTTAAACCGTACAATTTCTCTTAGATCATCTTTCTGTAAACTGACCGTTTATATGGTTATGATGTAATTTATCAAATAATAAATTCCAATTTGCATAAACGATACATCGATTCAAGGTCAACATTTTTCTATACCGGTTCTATCCTGCATTGTAGTTGGTTGAATTTTAATTTTTGCAAGAAATAGGAAAGTTATTTATTGAGCTTATTTTTGGTTCGTATTTTAAAAAACATCTATTATGTCATGTATTTCAATGTTAATGTAATAAATTAAAAGCATGTTAGTCTGAAGATCATATTAAAAGATTTAATTAAATCGACTGCCTCGGTGGCGTAGTTGTATTACGGTACGGTTACAAAGCTGAGATCTCGGGTTCGAGTCCCGGGTCGGGCAAAGTGATATTGGAATTTTCTATTTATTATCATACCGGAGTCAGGAATTTGTGCCCGATATGGCGATAGGCTCGCCCCCTATCACAACGTGGGACGGAACATACAAGGCGAAATGTGGGTGTCCTGGTGGCGCCTCTGCCTACTCCTTCGGGGATAAAGGCGTGAGTTTATGTATGTATGTAATTAAATCGATTCTAAGTAAAGAATACCTAAAACAACAAGGAATAAAGAAAAAATAACAAGACATGTGATGAGCTTAGAAATACATACCCTTGTATGTTTTTGAAATAGTGATGTAATTTGCGGTTTCAAGATCAAAAGAACCGTTCATTTTGAAATTGAGTGATCTAAAAACACTTTCGCATGGCGACAGGCAAAGGCTTAGCCTATTGTATGACTTGATAAATGATTGTCAAGTGATCCAACGTACTCGCGCCACGCCCGTGACTAATGATCCACAACTTTCATTTTTATTTACAGGCTCATACAACTCGCAGAAATACAATGCGGAAGGCGATTACGCTGACACCAGCAAGTACGATGACAAACAGGGCCAATTTGAGAAGCGACCTGAATCCCAGCTTAATGGTGTGATCATCAATCAGAACAGCCAAACCGGCTCTATCTTTGGTTCGGCATCTGAATCTACAGCTAAGCCCCAAATACTGAATGACTACAAACCCGGCCAGGAATCTAGCCAGACTGGACACGGGCAGATATTTTCAACTGGCAGTACCGGGGCATATGGCGCTCTTGGATCTTCCAGTTTTGGTCAAAACGCACAAGGTATCCATAGCGGCGCACCTTCAAAGCCTCAATTCGGTCAGACAAGCTTCGGATCTCAGTACACCGCCAATCAATTCGGATCTCAATTCACCCAGGGATCTAAGCCTACATTCAGTTCTCAACCAGTTACTACACAGTTTGGATTTAGTCAAGAATCTTCGCAAGGCTTCGGTGGTATTTCCAGTACTCCATCTACACAGACCTTCACGCAGTTTGGAAGTCAAACTGGAAAGCAGAAATTAAGTGGATCAGTCGTACCTACAACGACATTCAGCACGATTAGCGGTAGCAAGCCAGGTTTCCCAGCTCAAGAAACATTATTCGGAAAACCTGTGACTAGTTCACTAAAACCTCAAGATACACAGTACCAGACACCGCAATTTGGAGTGAGCTCTACACCTGCATTTGGTAGTAGAGTACCCGCTTTTAGTAGCGGTACACCTTTCTTCGGTATCACAGCGTCTCCTCAGGAATCAAGTGCTACAGCCACAGCTACTGTATCTGGATCTCAGACTAGCTTCGGTGGTCTTTCACCCCAAGTCTTAGGTGGTCTTAAGCGGCCATCAACTGTGCCATCTGGTCAGTACACAAGCGAAGAACAAATCTCATCTAAACCAACACTTTCAAGTGTTCAACAGACCGTATCTGAATTAACTACTACACAAGAGACACAAAAAGGAACTTTAAATAGTGGCGGTTCTATAAATAAAGATACGGTATCCAGTTCTGTCACCTCCGGTATCAAACCAAGTAAAACTGAACCCTTAGCACCAAAACCTGGAAGCAAGCCAGTAGCTCTGACCACTCTTTCTGAAACGTCATCTGCATTCACTTCCCAATCCCAAGGTTTTAGTTCCGTTGAGGCCGACAAGCAGCCACAGCTCACAGGATTCCCAGTAAACGTTCAGAAACCAACATTTGGACAGCAATCGCAGGGAGTTAATCAGGGATACAAATACAACCAGCCGACTGAACCATTCGGTACGCCATCAATCAAGCCTCAGGGATCTACCTTCTCTGGTGTTTCTTCTGGTCAATACAATTCAGCATCGTCTACAACAAGCCAAGGATCTGGTTCGTACCAACCTTCATTCAGTGGAGTTACTCAAGCAGCGACGTCTCCATTCCCTTCCCCGCCCCCTACACCTGTAACGGTGTTCCCCCAGAAACCTTTCTCGCAGAGCTCCAGCACAGTATTTGGCCAGAAGCCTCCAGCTGAAAAAGAACAAACCCAGTTTGGACAAGAATCTTCTGTTTCTACTATAGACAGTGAAAAAACTACAGTGGCGTCGGAAAACACGCCAACAGTACCCACACAACAGTACACGGGAGAATTGTACCAATATAATAAGCCAGAGCCAGTGTCGCCAGCTGTTACTCCCAGCTCCTTAAATGCGTTTGGCCAACCTACTCAAAGTACCTTCTCTCAGGGTTCATTGACATCATCTCAGTTTGGTCAAGGCTCTGCATATGGAAACAAACCTTTTGGTAAGCCCCAATTTGGTTTCACTCAGGGCAGTCAGACAGGCTCTCAGTTTGCAGCTCAAAAGACCCAGCAAGTAACAACACAGTTTGGTATTAAGCCTCAAGGTTTCCAAACTACACAAACCCCATTTGGTTACAAGCCTTTCGGATCCCAATTTAGTACACAAGGAACTAAGCCTCAATTTGGTCAAATTACACAAACCCAAGGCAGCTCTTTCACACAGACACAAAGCACACAGCAGACTGTTGGTAGTGGAATAAGCACGCTACAAGTAGGACAAACTCAGCCGCAGAAGCCGTTTGGTGGTTTCCAGTTTGGTGTCTCCGGTAATAAGCCTCAGGGATCTCAGGTTTCGGAAGGTAGTAGCTTATTGCAATCTAATGAGCAAACTGTGGATTCTGTGTCAGAAAATCAAAAGAAAACAACACCGATCGGTGTAAAACCACAAGCCAGCTCTTTTACACAGTCTCAAAGTACTCAGCAGACAGTAGTAACTAATACTCAACAATTAAGTCAAAGTCAACCCCAAAAACCATTCAGTAGTTCTGTGACAGAAACTCAAAAACAGACAACACAGTTTGGTGTTAAACCACAAGGTTTTCCAACTACTGAAGCTCAGTTTGGTGTCAAGCCTATCGGTACACTGCTTGTTGCCCAGGGATCTAAGCCTCAATTTGGTCAAGCTACTCAAACCCAAGGCAGCTCTTTCACACAGACACAAAGCACTCAACAATTAGAACAACCGCTTAAACCAATTGGCGGTTCCCAATTAAGTGTCTCCGAAACTAAGCCTCATTTTGGACAGGAGTCCCAAACATCCGAGGGCGGTAGCGTATTACAATCCAATGAACAAATTGTTTCTTCTGTAACAGACACTCAAAAACAGACAACACAGGGAAGCCCAGTTCAAACTGGTTACTTACCTCCTGCACCCTTAAGCATCACTTCAACGTTAGGAGTCCAAGAAACTAAGCCTCAATTTGGTCAGGGAACTCAAACTTCTCAGGGTAGTGGTTTCCAACAGTCCACGCAGAATACTCAACAGACCTTCAGCTCTGGAATAAAGGGTCAAACCTCTCAGAGCCAGTTTGGTGTGCAAACTCAGAAACCTTTTGGAACAGTATCCCAGTTCGGCACACAAGGCTCAAATCTTCAATTTGGTCAAGGAACTCAGTCTTCTCAAGGCAGCAGCTTTCAACAATCCTCACAGCAGACTGTAGGCTCGACAACACAAAGCCTAAATTCCCAGAGTCAGCTTGGTATACAAACCCAGAAACCTTTCGGTACCACATCCCAATTCGGTCAAGGAAGTCAAACATCACAAGGCAGTAGTACTCAACAGAGTTTTGGCTCTGGTATAAAGGGTCAAACCTCCCAGAGTCAGTTTGGTGTACAAACCCAGAAACCTTTCGGTACTACATCCCAATTTGGTCAAGGAAGTCAAACATCTCAAAGCACTACTACTCAACAGAGTTTTGGCTCCGGGATAAAGAGTCAAACCTCTCAAAGCCAGTTTGGTGTACAAACCCAGAAACCTTTCGGTACTACATTCCCATACGGTCAAGGAACTCAAACTTCTCAAGGCAGTAGTACTCAACAGAGTTTAGGCTCTGGTATAAAGGGTCAAACCACCCAGAGTCAGTTTGGTGTACAACCTCAGAAACCTTTTGGAACTGTATCCCAGTTCGGTACCCAGGGTTCCAAACTACAGTTTAGTCAAGGAACTCAAACGTCTCAAGGTAGCAGCTTCCTACAATCTACACAGCAGACTGTGGGCTCGACAACACAAGGCCAAACTTCCCAGAGTCAGTTTGGTGTACAAACCCAGAAACCTTTCGTTACTACACCCCAATTTGGACAAGGAACTCAAACTTCTCAAGGCAGTAGTACTCAACAGAGCTTTGGCTCCGGGATAAAGAGTCAAACCTCTCAAAGCCAGGTTGGTGTACAAACCCAGAAACCTTTCGGTACTACATTCCAATTTGGTCAAGGAACTCAAACTTCTCAAGGCAGTAGTACTCAACAGAGTTTTGGCTCTGGTATAAAGGGTCAAACCTCCCAGAGTCAGTTTGGTGTACAAACCCAGAAACCTTTCGGTACTACATCCCAATTTGGTCAAGGAACTCAAACATCTCAAGGCACTACTACTCAACAGAGTTTTGGATCCGGGATAAAGAGTCAAACCTCTCAAAGCCAGTTTGGTGTACAAACCCAGAAACCTTTCGGTACTACATTCCAATACGGTCAAGGAACTAAAAATTCTCAAGGCACTACTACTCAACAGAGTTTTGGCTCCGGGATAAAGAGTCAAACCTCTCAAAGCCAGTTTGGTGTACAAACCCAGAAACCTTTCGGTTCTACATTCCAATATGGTCAAGGAACTCAAACTTCTCAAGGCAGTAGTACTCAACAGAGTTATAGCTCTGGTATAAAGGGTCAAACCACCCAGAGTCAGTTTGGTGTACAACCTCAGAAACCTTTTGGAACTGTATCCCAGTTCGGTACCCAGGGTTCCAAACTACAGTTTAGTCAAGGAACTCAAACGTCTCAAGGTAGCAGCTTCCAACAATCTACACAGCAGACTGTGGGCTCGACAACACAAGGCCAAACTTTCCAGAGTCAGTTTGGTGTACAAACCCAGAAACCTTCCGTTACTACACCCCAATTTGGACAAGGAACTCAAACTTCTCAAGGCAGTAGTACTCAACAGAGCTTTGGCTCCGGGATAAAGGGTCAAACCTCTCAAAGCCAGTTTGGTGTGCAAACTCAGAAACCTTTTGAAACTGTATCCCAATTCGGTATACAAGGCTCAAAGACTCAATTTGGTCAGGGAACTCAAGCCTCTCAGAGCCAGTTTGGTATACAACCTCAGAAACCTTTTGGAACTGCATCCCAGTTCGGTACCCAGAGTTCCAAACTTCAGTTTGGTCAAGGAACTCAAACGTCTCCAGGTAGCAGCTTCCAACAGTCCTCACAGCAGACTGTAGGCTCAACATCACAAGGTCAAACCTCCCAGAGCCAATTTGGTGTACAACCCCAGAAACCTTTCAGTACCACTTTCCAGTTTGGTAGCCAAGGCACTAAGCCTCAATTTGGTCAAGGAACTCAAACATCTCAAAGCAGTAGTACTCAACAGATTTTAAGTTCTGGAATAAAGGGCCAAGCCACCCAAAGCCAGTTTGGTGTACAACCCCAGAAACCTTTCGGCACTGTATCCCAGTTTGGTACTCAAGGATATAAGCCTTTTGGTCAAACGTCCCAAACTACTTATGGAAGCACCTTCCAGCAGTCTTCACAACACACATTTGGATCCGTTGCACAAGGACAAATCTCTCAATCAAAGTTTGAGTCTCAGACTTCCAAACCTTTTGGTTCAACCTTCCAATTCGGCTCCCAGGGAAATAAACCTCAACTTGGGCAAGCACCGCAAAAGGCTCAGGGAAGTTATTTCCAGCAAACTCCAGTAACTTCGCAAACTGGCTCTGTAAGTAATGTTCAGTCAACGCAAGGATCATTCACGCAGTTTGGTACTCAGACATCAAAACCTTTTGGCACTCAGTTTGGCGTTCAAGGAACTAAGCCTCAAGTAGGTCAAGTACCACAAACTACACAAGGAAGTTCCTTCACGCAATCCCAGACTACACAACAGACTATTGGCACAGATACACAAAAGCAATCCACCTTTGGATCTCAAAGCCAAGTCGGCACCCAGACATACAAGCCTTTTGGCTCTCAATCTCAGTTCGGTACCCAGGGAAATAAGCCTCAGTTTGGTCAAGTACCACAAACTTCGCAAGAAACCTCAGTCGCTCAGACTCAAACCACCCAGCAGACAACTGGCTCTGTGTCTCAACAGATAGCCCAACCTCAGAACGGTTATCTTCCTCCGAAACTACTAAACCCTACTATCCAAATCGGCATCCAAGCCATTAAACCCATATTAGGTCAAGCACCTTCATCGCAAGGGAGTACAATCCAACAATCTTCTCAGACCACTCAACAAACTGTAGACAGTACAACTACTACACAGAGTCTGCCAGGCTCTCAAGGATTACTTGGTTCTCAGTCCTTATTACCGATTAGCATTACGACCCAATTGGGTGTTCAAGCAACAAAACCTCAAGAAACTTCCTCTCAGACACAAATAGTTGAACAGAGCAAGGATACAGTAACCCAGCAAGAATCAAGCCAAGGTTTCTCAACCTTTGGTTCTCAAACATCCAAACCTTTTGAAACCTCATCACAATTTGGTGTTACACATACAAAGCCTCAATTTGGACAGGTTTCACAAAATTCCCAAGGTAGCTCTCTCAGTCAAACCCAAACGACTCAACAAATTGTAGGTAGTATACCTATAACACAACAACACCAAGGCTCCCACACTCACTTTGGTTCGCAGGCGTACAAGCCGTTTGGAAGTACTCAAATCAGCTCTCAAGGTACGAAACCTCAATTTGGTCAAGTAACACAGACCAGCCAGCAAAACACTTTCACTCAATCGCAATTCTCTCAGCAATCTTCTTATAATAAAGCCAATCCACAGAAACCTTTCATTAGTTCCTCGCCAGCTCCGTTTACTACAGCTTTCGGTACACAGCCTGGCAAAACTCAATTTGGCTCGACCTTGCAAAACACTCAAAGCAGTACCACTACCACTGGCTCGACTGTATCTCAATTTGGACAATCAACCACCCACGGATTAACGCAGTTTGGTTCTCAGTCTGGCAAACCTTTTTCCACATCCCATCACCAAGAAGCCAAACCCCAATACGGTGCACCGACTAAGCCTTTGTTTGGACAAAGTACAACCACTTACACTCCATTTACAAACACCCAACATTCGCAGACTCAATTTGGCTCCCAATACAAACCTTTTGGAAGCTCGCCAGTAAGCGCTTTCGGTAAATATCAACCCAAACCTCAATTCGGTCAGACAGGATACACAGGATTCCCAGGTTTTGGTACATCGCAAGCTTCTGCCTCAGCCACCACGTCGCAGCAGCCGTTCAGAGGCACGCTCTTCGGCAGACCTGTTGGTTCAACTCTTACCGACCCCATTAAGAGTCAGTTTGGCCAACCGTCATTCGCCAGCGCTTTCGCGTCAAGTTCCTCGGGACTTCCAGAATACGTTCCTGGAACTAAGTTCACCGTACAGCCTTATGGCACGCCTTCCACAGTGCTACCGACACCACAACCTGGTTTCGGCCAGCCTACTATACCCACCTTAAGCCAGGGAGTCTCTGGCACACAGTCAACTAGTGTAACTTCTGCACAAGGTTCCGAAGTTAGTGTCTCAAAGCCGTTAAGCGGAGGAGTTAAGGTTCCCGCCGCCCAGCCTTTAGGCTCTAAGCCAAGCTTTGGCTTCTCGAAACCTTGCTGCCAATCTCAGTTTAGTCAAAGCACAACCCAGGCACCTCCATCATACCAAGTCTCATCAACTACCCCCAGCTCCCACGAATCTCCTAGTTCTCAGAGGCCCCACGACTTGCACACGGTGCATGGCAGCGGTCAGAAAACAGACGAATTCAAGGGACCAAAGCAGCCTCAGAGGTTTGACGAGAAAACTGGGTACTATTACTAGTTGACGCATTAGACTGGTTAAGAATAGATGCGAAGAATAAATCTTTAAGTGGTTATGTAATTTTAAGTAACGTATATTATGTTAATCATGAAGGTCCAAGAAAAAATGAATGGACAAATGACAAACCCGAATACACATGTTTTTCGTAAGAAGTCGTTTGATTTACATGTTTTTTGCTAAGCGAATTATTAATGTTGACTATTTGTAACTAAGGAATAATTATGTCGATTTTTTTCTCATAGATTTTGCATAATTTTGTTATATCATAATTTAATGTCTCGAGCAACAACTAAAAACAATACTTTTATCTTAAGATTGATGAATTACGATGTCTGTCACCTATTCCGACGAATTAAATGTCAAGAATTAATAAAACACTTCGAGCAAAATAAATTATTGTTTTGTAAATAAACGATGCTGCCAATTGTGACGTTTTGTTTTTTTTATTGAACTCTTGAGACTATGAAATGATTGTTTTGCGATCATATACCTACAGGATAAACAGTGTTTACCTCTAATATTATTCATAAAGAAATATCACGAAAATAGTAGAAAGACAAAGTTAAATATTACATAAAGAAGAAAAATAGTAGTCTCTAAATTTTGACCATAGATACTTTATCTCTAGTAACTATTAATAGTACAAACGTTTGTGCCTTACTTGCAGTGATTAATATGTGGGCGAAATGATAGTTTAATTAATCAATACAAAGCTCAAAATTAAATAATAGGCCTTTAAGAATGTAATAGGCGTTCACACACATACTTTACGCCAACTTTAGTGAAATAACTTATTGGTCCTATAATACAAACATTTCACGATATTTAAAACTTGTTGTTTATACTGGCACCACAGTTCAGCTGGAGTATCCAGTGACTCGAGATAACTATCCTTCGACGGTCAATACTTTACACGATACTTTAAAGTCCGATCTACCGATAAAATTTTGATCAATTTATATAGACCAACCTTTAGTTTAATAAAATCCATTCATCACCAACTAGCATTGAGCTTTATAGAAGAAGACATACCTAAAGCTCAAATAATAAAGGATCCGTATTGCTTAGTCGACGTATATGGCTTGATGTATTCATAAACAAAATTGACATTTAGATCGTATAAAGTCGCTTACGATGTGATGTCGTGCTCAAAGCACATACTTTGTCGAACTAAGTCGTTTCATCAAAAGTAATCGTGACAGATATGGAAATAATGTACTTAGGCATGGGCGTTTTTTTGCGTAAAATTAGAAAAAATTAAAACCATGTTAAATAATGTAGAGATTTACATCTTTCCACAAAATCCTGGTAGGTAAACACGCGTTGGTTATTGGGAATATACGGGGGCCAGTTTACATTTAAGGACGTCGAAAAAGAAAACTAGATTGACAATCGCGGAAAAATTGTCCCCTACCACATGACGTATATCATAATATGTAATACAAATGTTGTGCGCGGTATTTAGCGGTGAACTTATATTATGCTAAATTATACTAATATTATAAAGGCGAAAGTTTGTGTCTTTGTTACTTCTTCACGGTCAAAACGCTTAATCAATTTTGTTGAAATTTGGTATGGAGGTAGCTGTTACCCTGAATTAACACATAGGCTACTTTTTATCACGAAAAAATAACGGGAACACCCGTGGGATGAGTATGGATTATTCCCTCTCAAACAGCTGAACCAACTTTATTGAAATTGGGAATGGAAGTAGCTGTTACCGGTGACAAATGCATGGGCTACTTTTTATTCCACAAAATATGTTCCCGTGGGATGACCAAGGAATTCGAATATGTTTATTTGCTACTATTTAAACTTAAATGTATGCGATAGGATAGATAATCGCGCTAAAAGAGTATGATATCAGCGCACAAACTAATTAGTATTCACTTTCATAAAAGGCAGATGTTTTAAGTAAGTTTATTGTTAAACTAGCTTCTGACCGAAAAATTCGTCTGCGTGAATAAATTTATTTAAAAAGAAATTATTGATTATTTCGAATTTCCCATACCGTCCCGTCCCGTCCCGTTATATCCCGCCCGTGCCTTCTCAATCTCACTCAAGGCATGTAATCCAGTCCCATCCCATCCCTTTGTGTATAAAAAAGTAACAAATATATCGGAGTTCCTTCCTCATCCCACGGGAACACTATATTTTTCGGGATAAAAAGTAGCCTGAGTGTTAATCCAGGTTGTCAGCTACCTCCATACCAAATTTCGTCGAAATCTGTTAAGCCGTTTCTGAGTTCATCGCGCACAACCGCTTAGACAAACAGATAAATATACAAACAGACAAAAATTCTAAAAATCATTGTTTTGGGTTCTGTTACGTTAATACGGACCCCCCATATTCGTTTTTCTCATTTATCTTTCATGTACATACATCGATCGGTTACAAATGTATTATATGTATAGATTTAAAACAGTTGGATTTGACATATAGGGGGCAAGCTTACCGCCATTCCGGGCCACTCATATAAAAAAATTTAAACCGAAAATCTTACACATGTTGAAGTGTTCAATATAGCAATCGAACTCAGGACTTAGCGGTTCACAGTCCATACACTAAGGCGAGAATGCACATTAGATGGAAATTAGTTTCGCTATATGTTTAGATATATTGTCTTAATATATTCTGCTAAAAAGTCTTTAAAATTAATTGGAAGGAATGTATATAATATATCACAAAATTGATATTCCACCTTCTATACAAGTTTGTAAAACATTCTCGATTGTAATTTATAGCCGACTTTGAGGACCGGTTCGTCATGTCGACAATCTGTGTTTACAAGAAATGTTAACTTAGACACAGGATATTATGATAAAGGAGAATTTATTGCTCTTTTCTATTATTTTCCATACTTAAATTCCCATATTTCCATACTTCAAATTTCATTGCCTTATTTCCATACTTAAATTTTCGGCGTAATATAGTGTTTTATAAATGAAGGTTCGGAATTGGGTTATAATTTTCTGATTGCTTCCCCAACATCAACCTTTTTAGAAATAGCTATTCATTACGCTCACCTAATACGGGTTGGTAGACTTCGTATTTACTATTAAACTATTTCCATCTATCAAAAAGGCAAATAATAAAACAGTAAATCAAGTAATCTGTAACGTTAAATAATTCTGAAACAATTCTTGCGGTAAGTTGTCCTTATAAAAAGATCTTAGGTAGAAACGGTTCATACATTTTTGAAGTTCCTGATTGAGCAAAAACTGTTTCTATGAAATTCGACTCCCTGTAATAAATTAAATAAAGTAAAATTCTTTAGTCAATTTTTATTATTCATTGTCATCGACTTCGATTAATAGGTAATAAAAGAACTAGTAGGTAATAAAAAAACTAAAATTCGATATTGATTCATCGTTTAAACGAAGGTGTAAACTTGAGTATTTGAAATAGTCAATTACTACATTAGTAATCCGTCCACAGTAAGATAAAAATAAAAATGTTTTGTGTACTAAGTATCAAAAACTGTGAGAGATTTTTTATATCTCATTCAAACTATTCCGTAATTAATAAGAGCATGTCAATTTCTTTGCTGTAGCGCACGATGATCGAGATTGTTCTTCCACCTCGCTGCCAAAAGGCTATTTAAATTTTTATTGACAATATGATAATAGGCTTTTACTCCGCTAACTTTCAGCGTGGTGGACTATAAGGCCCAACCTCTCTTAATCGTACTCTCGATTATAGAGGAGGCCCGCGCCCTGCAGTGGGACGTACGAGTATATAGGCTGATACAGATACTTCGCTAACAATAGTTTTATTACATGATATAATAAAATGATGTGATAGATAAATGCGAAGTAATGTGATAAGAGGCTAGATCGAGCACAAATATACTGGGCGATTTTGACATACATATTAGCATTTACTTAACCTACATGTTTCTCATCACCCCAGGTAACATTGTACTGTATCAGCCCATATGCAAGCTGAAGAGGTAGCCAGAAATACCATTAAACTCCATTTACATGGGGAGAGTTTCTTGCAGCGAGAATCGTATGCGATTATCGCATGACATAGCCGCCATAGATTATCGTGTACTGACAAATGTTTACACGATGCAACTTCTTTATATCCTTAGGATATTCGTATCTTCGAGGCGCGAAGCTCTCCACTTGTAAATGGGGCTTTAGTATCGCGTGCAGTGCTCTGAACTTATCGCCTTATCATTGTTTGACAATCGAAACCCGGTTATACACTCGTAGTTTTAATATAAGCGTTCGTTTAAAATATTATAATTATTTTAAATAAAGCACATGGAAAAAATAATATTATTTTTGTTATATTGTAGACAGGTCAACGACTTTAAGACTCGTATTAGCCAGTATTAAGGTTTTTATAATATAAAATAACATCTTTAACGATTGTCTGTCATGATAAAGGACTGGTTTGTGAATATACGTTAATATTTTAAATGAAGCTGAACATAATACGTAATGCCATGGTAGATTTTTGCTATAGTTTGTTGTTGAGGTGTTAATTATAGAATCAATATTAATTTATAATTACTGGTCTTTCTATACTTATCCCAATTTGGCTATGATTTTTCTAAAAGTTTGACTGTATTGTTATTTATTGATTGTTCAGGTTTTTATGAGAGATATGACGAAGCATAAGTATTTTATTTATTTAATACTATTTTATTACCTTTCTAATACATTTTTAAACTGCGAATGATACAAATCCCATATTTACCTCCCCCTTGGACAGAATAGCTTCAGTCATGGCATGAATTAAAAAAGTGTATCAGACAGATGGTCCTAGATTTTATTTTATATTTTCGAAATATTCCGAGCTCTGTCCAAACAAATTCTTCATTTCATCGACACAATAGCGTGAACTGCCAGACGTTATATAAATATAATTTAATTCAATACGATCTTGATAAAGAATATCAACGGTTCAATGGCCCGAGGATCGACTTAGGTGTCAAAGGTCGTTATGCCCAAATTTTCATACGGATCTATAATTTGCGTACAGTAAGGATAATATTATGATGGATAGCATTAAAAAATGTCAGAAAAAATACAAAACGAGGAATCGGCTTCATGGCTATGCTTGTAAAGTTACCTACATAATATCATATACTTATATATTTTACGGCAAAACAACCATAGGAGTTACCTAATAAATAATAAATAAATACACCCAACAGTCACTTACATAGTCCTGACCCCACATTAAGATCAATTAAGTCTTGTGTCGCAAGTATCAGAACTATGAGAGACTTTTCGGTCTCACAAACACCCAGACCCGAAAGAAATATTTGTGGGCAGCATAAACATTTCTTTTGATGCGGGGATCGAACCCGCGGCCTCTCGTTTCACAGCCGGCGTCTAACCAACTGCGCCACGGAGGCTGTCGACTTACCTAATGGTTTGTGAATACTCGACCGACACCCATGAACATCTATACAATTTGGATCGAAACTGCATTGGTCTTTCAATATGGGAAAGAAAAAGTACAGGAGGAGCCAGAAGGCAAGATGTCTTTGGCTTCAAGCTATCTTACTAACTGAATAAAATATGTCGGCAAAGCCATATTCATATAGTGATGTCACCTCGGTCCACTCGGCTCTGTATAGAAACAAACTAACGGATTTTAAAGGAATGCTGAATTATGGCTGTGTTCAGAAAAAGAAACAAAGAGAAGATAAATAAAAAAGGCTTATCTGATAAATATTTATTGTCGCTTATTACTAAGAACCCACGTGTTCTGTTCCAATAGTCCGCTCGCCTTACAATAACTTTATTACTTTGTAGAGTTCTACGTTACTTTTGTACACGTACTGCCATCTACACCAAATCGATGGAACTAAATATTGGTGTATTTTTTAGGTATCTTATGATTCACGAAGCATATCTTGTGCTGCACGATTTTCATTTCAATTAGAAATGGTTCTGTTTGATAGACTCGTCAAAATATTTCGTGAAGTTTCGGTTAGCGGCTCTGAAATGGGCGATTTGATCAGAAGATATATTGATATTTTATTTAACAAGTATGGGTAAGTAGCTTCGATTCCTAAGGTCTGGCAATCCAATTTATGTTTTTACTATCGTTGCGGGACTGGAATTACTATCTGACATCACTGTACATTATAAAGGCGAGCCTACCACTAGACGTTCACCCTTTAGCGAATAGTGGAAGTATGATCTGTGAACTGTGGGTGACACTTTAGGTACCTCAGCCTATCCTTCCGAATGTACTCTAAAATCTAGGTCCACTGATAACTAATAAAAAATAACAAGCCGCGTCATTATAAAGAACATTCACATTTTGACAGCCTCCGTGGCGCAGTTGGTTAGACGCCGCCTGTGAAACGAGAGGACGCGGGTTCGATCCCCGCACCGAAACAAATATTTGTGTGATCCACAGGTATTTGTTTCGTGTCTGGGTGTTTGTGAGGCCGAAAAGTCTCTCGTAGTTTCTGATACCCACGACACAAGACTCGATCTTAGTGTGGGGTCAGGACTATGTATGTGACTGTTGTGTGTATTTATTTATTTATTCGTAATTGACAAATTGTTTTAATCAATATTTTTAAAATACATACAATAAAATATAATAAATTCTATGACAAATAGTATTTATGTAAATATTTTTATACTATTTCAAACTTTATAAATGGAACCGATACCACATAGAAAATTATAGTGTCTTAAATAAACTTGTAAGAAGATTGATCATGTTAAGCAGATTGTGTTTATCAATTTGTCGACCATTATTATGATTTATTAACATTTTCATGGAGATTATTACTAATTCGTCACTTCATTAATCTAAAATGTATGTGGGCACCTAATCATAGTTTTATAATATTATATGCATTCTCGATGACAGTTTACATGTACACCATTTTAGTTGATTATATATATATTATATATATATATATATATATATACAATTTATTTTGCATCATCGGTGACCAGGCTTATGTGCAGTTAAACACTGAAATCTCAATTTATTACGTTGAATATAATCAGCCATCTTAATTAGTAACTAGTGATGTTAAATTAATAGTCAAAATCTTAAAGCTTACAGGGATGTTACCAATTTACAACAGTAAAATATAGTTTTCTCATAACTTTTATTACTTCAAACACCATGATAAATATTTAAAAATAATGAGTATTAGTCACAATCTATAAAGAAACTTTGAGTATTATTTAATTCACAAAGGGATAAGTCAAACTGAGATTTTTTATTGAAGTATACAGTACCTAGTTTCGAAGATTGCCATATTTTTCTTATCGTTTGTTACAGAGATCGTGTCAAGTCAAGTCAAGTCTTTCGCCAACGTGTAGTTATCGAATATTTTATATGTATACTGTCCTTCCAATTCCCTTCGCAATAACCTACGACTGGCCATATTATGTCCATAATGATTTTTGATAACATGGTTATTTATATATTATGATCATATAGGACTTATTTTGTTACTATCTTGTAAAATTATACCAGATCATAATATAATTATACTCATCTTGCGTATAAACCAGACGGAAAAGCACGAAGAAATTAATCTGGGCCATTTATTTAATTCGCTTTTTTAGTAGCCTCAGCAACTCGATTTCTGCAACAGTATAAAAATCTACGCAGATGAAATGCTGACAGACGCGATGTTACCAATCTGATTCGCTCATTTCTGCTGTAGGTAATGAACGTTTTTATTCATTTTTATCATTGGCCTTGATAGCTTCAGCTTTATGTAATATGTTGCTCAGCGAATTAAATTCATAAAGCTAAGCTGAAATAACATAGATAATTGTCGAATATGTAATTCAAACATTGCAGCATTCTCAATATTATTTATTGTTATTTTCTTAGGTCAATGTTAGTATATACGAGTAGCTTTATGAAGTAAGATAATGTAGAAATAACACTGGTATAAAATAAACACACACAATACACATGAATACCTGAAATCAAATATCATGTAACAAAATATTTTACTCGTGCTAGCAAATATTATGGAACAAAATATAAGTTGATTAAGTTTATTCAAATTATTATGCTATATTCTTTATTCTTTTCCATCTTTTTCCGTTAATTGGCATTTTCTCATTTTTTTTCAAAGTTCAGGAAGGCCCAGCCTCTGTTACTAGAGTGTGCGCGTTTATAGACATCGGTAATCATTTACATTTAGATGTGTCTTGTTCGTTTTCAGTATTAATAAACACGTAACAGAACTTTAAAATAGTTTCAATAAAACCTAAGACATAGTCTAGTTTGGCAGGCTTCGTGGCGCATTACTTTTTTATTTTATTTATTAATAACATAAGGATTAACTTATAATCTACATAAGTGTCCTGTAAAACTACACAAATAATTTGACTGCAGGATCAATTAATACATTTAATTAACTATACATTAGGGCAATTTGGTTAAGTAGTGTTTTTTAAGATTCGACTTAAATATTATTTTATTGGGTTCTGGCCTTCTTGTCTTATGGCCTCTGGCAAGCTGTTTAGAGAATACGGGATACGTGCGTGTGGTTTAGAGCCATCTAGGAAACACAAAGCCGCGAGTTTGATCCCCGCACCGATAAAAATATAATTCGTTGGGTCCATAAATAATTGCATCAAGTTTGAGTATCGTGAGACCAAAAAGTCTCTCTTAGTTTGAACTACCCACGACCAAGACTTGCATCGTAGTGTTGGATACATACATGAGATTTTGGATGTATTTAATAACTATTAGGCTAATGTTAGTATCGATTAAAAAATAAAAACAAAGTGAGAGGTTTGTTTAACAGTTTCCAAACACCTGTCTCAGAGGTGATAGGTTATAGAAACGTAAATATCAGACTAATTGCTCACGCGTAACGCTCGCCGAGCTTGCACGATTTGTTAAGTTTATACAAAAAATAGAAACAGAGTGTATTGAAACACTTCGTAATGATAGAAGGTAATGCTGTCATTACCTACTATCGTGTCTGATGTCTCTTGTTCGTTTTGGTCAGTTTTGCAAGTCTGTGGTCAGACACAGTGAAGCCTGAAATTTCTAGATATTTGTGACCTTGAATCACGACGATTTGTATGCATTTGCCAGTATCTATAACTATGTAGTTACGGCGCCTGTGCTTTAACTTAATTTGCCTGTCCTTTCTTACTTACCTAGGGTTGGCGCAACTTATTTTTTCATTATTTTGCAGAATAATTCATTTTGTCATTTATAATGCTTGGTTGCCTCCCTGCCCCTTTTAGATAGGTCTCTTCGATTACCACGCTAGTCTAAATAATAAAAAGTAATTAATAGTTTCTTATCATATAATATACGTTTTTTAAAATATCAAATGCCTCGACCACTAACCACCGGAATAATATATTTCAGAAACAAAAATATTCCTTATCTTCGTAAATTAAAATTGGAAAAAATTATACATGCATTATTCCAGACTTATTTGAAGGTAACATTATCGAGAAGTTCACGAGTTCAGCACAAGCAAGTAACGTCTAAGCCAACGCATAAAACTTACAAAACAAACTTACACACACATTATAATTAAATAAATAATCGCTATAATAACGCAAGATTCGTAGAAAAACCGCCATTGGTATTTTAAACAACGTTTTGTGGTAAAATAATGAACTCACAGTATTATGTAAGCCCATCGACTCCATAATGTAGTCGATATCAACTGTTCGTCAAAGAATTGCGTCGCTATTGTATTTGAAATCTTTTATCGATTAGATTATGTAACTATTTTAGTACTAAATCTTAAATCTAACAGTCGGCTCGGATCGGGTCAGCTTGGTAAAAATATTTATAAATAAATAAATAAATACACCCAACAGTCACATACATAGTCCTGACCCCACACTAAGATCGAGTCTTGTGGTGTGGGTATCTGGAACTACGAGAGACTTTTCGGTCTCACAAACATCCAGACCTGAAACAAATACCTGTGGATCACACAAACATTTGTTACGGAGCGGGGATCGAACCCGCGGCCTCTCGTTTCACAGCAGACATTTAACCAACTGCACCACGGAGCCTGTCAAAGTGTTGGATAACAGTTAGTTGGATGACTGTCTCGATGGAGTAGTTGTATTACGGTACGGTCGCAAAGCTGAGGTCTCGGGTTTGAGTCCCGTTCCGGCAAAATGATATTGGATTTTTCTATTCATTATCAGCCCGAAGTCAGGGATTTTTGTCCGATATAGCGATAGGCTCGC
The DNA here is from genome assembly GCA_905220455.2 of Deilephila porcellus. Lineage (NCBI taxonomy): Eukaryota > Metazoa > Arthropoda > Insecta > Lepidoptera > Sphingidae > Deilephila > Deilephila porcellus. The sequence goes on from LR999988.1 coordinate 13,069,737, forward strand.
CCCCTATCACATCGTGGGACGGAACATACAAGGTGAAATGTGGGTGTGCTGGTGGCGCCTCTGCCTACCCCTTCGGGGATAAAGGCCTAAGCTTATGTATACATATGTATTTATGGAAAACAGTTAGTTTTTTTAATGTTTTAAAGAGGTGGTATTTATTTACGGAATATCTAGTCATCGGCAAGTTATATATTTTCTAATAAAAAAAAATCTAATCAAGGAGTGCTCTACACGAGAGTAGATTGTCGCGCCTCACGATTCGCCGCCGTTAGTTACTGCAACAGATCCATGGAGCGACTTCTCTAAGTGTCCTATAATAGTCACGCACGTAGTCCCACCCCCACAGATGCGCCTTTGCGGCGTTGGTATCAATTATATATGTGAGACTTTTATTGATCAAACAATTTTTTTTCTCGGTGCGACAATTGAAGCGAAGACCTTTAGTTTCACAGCCGGATTCTTACTAACTGCGTTACGAAAGCCTTAACTCATGTTACTGAGTATCAAGGTGATCCGCATAAAGAATACATAATATAATTACTTGTAATGTTAGTAACCTTAAACTATTCCCGTCTTCTAACTATTGATGGTGCTTTAGTAGATACATTCGTAGTATCCACCCAACAACTCCACTAAGTTTCAGATCGATCGGATGCACAATGCGCAAATACATACAAGACGAAAAAAACACCATAAGGTTTAGGGCCTCGTTCACCATCTTCAAGTAAACTGTTGATTAGTTACTTTTTGATTAACGTTAATTGCCAAGTAATTGTGCAGAGTTTCTTTCGTCGATTTCACAAGTAAAAGTAAAGTAACGTGCAGGTTAAGTTAATGACATAAGAAATTGAACGAATCATTCGTTCAATATTGGGTCAAATGTAATAATAATTATAGAATAGTCAAATGTACCCCACTCTGCCTCCCGCTGAAGTGTCAACTTTTTTTTTCTAAAAAAATAAAATATGAGGTTGAGATTTAAATTTATTTTAACCATCAAATAAATACGCTAATTGGCAGATGATATAGCCAGTAAAGTACTGATTAGTGTAATTTATAGGATAGGATTAGTATTACTGGAGCATCGTGAAATCGACATATTGTGATGTTACGGGTGACTTTAACTGATGACTAGGCTAATCATCGGTTTACTGTGAAGTAGATGGTGAGGCCCTTATAGTATTAAATTGTTTTATAACTCTTTGTTAGGTAACGTAAAATAACACTATAAAAATATAAGTAATATATTGAGGTAAAAAGTATCCCATGTTAGTCACCGGCCCATCTCTTATTTAAAAAAATGATTATTAGCTAAACCTCGATTGCGTGAAAGTACTAACAAACCCACTTTCGCATCTATTATACTACCTACGTAGCAGGCGATAGAAGACCAGGTAGCGCGACCAAAGCCATATACACAGCCTAGTGTTATCAAATAGGAAGCGCAAAATGCCAAGTGAATTAATTAATATTTATTTTGCTACAATTAAAGTGGTATTCTAATTATTTTCGTTAATTGTATCGGCTGAGTAGTTTCGACGAGGCCACGTGTATTGCCAGATTCAATAAAAAATCTAAAAATGTAAAATTAATATTATATCTGTAGATGACGCCGTGCATGTTCAGAACAACGCGAAATCCGTTTCTAAATTACTTGTTAATTATACAAGTAATATATTAGGTACACAGCTTTCTGGTTCACGATTTCAAGCACCTTTTAAATATTAATTGATTAAAATTCATCAGTAATTGGTCGATAAACAAGTCTGCTTAGTTATTTCATAAGCCTACTTTTTATTAAGGCCGCTGGTAAACTAACAAGCTAAAGCCTAAAAGAAAATAGAAACATTATTATGGAGTCTCCCGTTTCTTTCAATACTTTTATATAAAACGTGGTCCATATGTGAACACAGTATTAATAAAACATACGTTCCCACTATTCTCCCCATAAGAACATTGGTTCATTTTAATTCATGTTTTATCTCACAGCATAATATTTTTTTTACAATCGCTACCTATTTTATAATGCAGTTATCTCGTATTTACATCGACAAGTGAAGACTTTGAACTAAACCCTGTCCCATAAAAATAAGTATTTTTAAGGGCTGTCGCCATTCCTAATAGGTCTTAGAAAGTCCTAAAACGGAAACAAGATTCGCATGATGGTGTGAGTGAGCGCTGTGAATCCGAGTCACTGCAATGACAGCAGCCTTGATGACGTCATCCGGATCCGACTGGGAGACGAAGGGAAAGGAAACCTTACGACAAATAAAGTCTAGGTCTAAATAAAGGCAAGCCGCGAGATATACCAATCTAGTATAGGATGACCTGCGAAGCTCAGGCGGTCGGTGTGATCTAAGGACCTTCGGTAATTTGTCAAGGCAACAGTTTGCGAAAGAAAAAATGCTCTCACGACACTCGGTCGTGTGCATGACCCGATGCTTATTGATTTTTGTAGGCGATCTATATCAGCACTCACACAGATGTAGCTGCAACTATCTATTTCAAATTAATTGCTGGGTTCTGTACATTTATACGTAATAAATAAACACGACCAATAAATAAATAGAGCCAATAATCATAGTCATTAAACACAATAATTGTATCTTATTTAGCGAATATTATAAATTCGAGGGAATTCACGACGCAATAGTTAATAGGGAATTCATATTCCTCTGAAAAGCGACCATTTCTGGACTACCACTACTACCATCCGTAGTATTGTAGAAACCCGGCCTAAAACCGGTTTATATCCGGCTTAAATCAGGCCGGCATAGTTGTGTTATGCATAGTCTATTTAAATAGCACTGTAATTTCATCAGTTGCTTACTATCACTTTATCGTGCTTTTATAAAAAAACCTCTGAGTATATATCTCGGTGTTGAGTTTGACCCCATAGCCTCTCGTTTCGCAGCCAACATTTCAACTATTATGCTATGAAGGCGGCAAAAAAATATTGTCTACAATACTTATTGTCTCCGTTCTCGTTTGCAAATAATACCGCTCATAAACGATAGCCTATTGTTTAATCATTGCTTCACCGACTGACAAAACGATGTGTGATAGCAGTCATCAGTCGTAATCACCGCGCCGGCCTACAAAGCAATTGTTAGTGCAATGACTTCGATCCCCGCTCCGAAGCAAATAATTATGTGAACCACAGATATTTGTTTCGGGTCTGGGTGTTTGTGAGGCCGAAAAGTCTCTCGAGCTTCTGATACCCACGACACAAGACTCGATCTTAGTGTGGAGTCAGGACTATGTATGTGACTGTTGGGTGTATTTATTTGTTTATTATTATTGATTTACTTCTAAATCTACCTCCCAAGATTTTTTTTTTCATACATGGTAGGACATATGTATCTGTTCGGATAGCTACTACCTACTATACTTTTTCTTCAGCCACAGAAAGTCCACTGCTAGACATAGGCCTCCCCCAAATATTTCCACAGCGACCTGTTGGAAGCGGCCTGAATCCGGCGACTTCCTGCAACTATTATGACCGTGGGCGGTCCACCATTTTGTGGGCGGACGTCCAATGCGCTTGTGCAACCAATGTACACGATGGTAGAAACCTGTCATAGTGAACCAAGTATGTCGCGTTCTGAATTCTGCCTATATACATCTGGTTACAAGAAAACGATTATCTCGATTGATAGATAAATATTTAACGCTGATAGATTCTGTATCTAGACTACGCTACAATTACCAACAGGAGTATTATAGTCAGTACTCCGCGCCAGTATAAGTAATCCTTTGAATTGATGAAGATTGATCGAAGTTACCCATTAATACTGACAACAGTTCTTTTGCGTGCAAGTATTTAGTGTTCAGTCAGGAGTTATAGCCTCTTAGAATACTAAATCAAGGAACACAGTAGCACGTATACGGCGAGAGGAATTCAAATGTGTACAAATTCACTATTAAGCTTAATCCATTGACGCGTAGAGAAATAAATTAACCAATTGTCACTCAGTCGAACGTAAATGGGAAATAGAAATCAACCTACTGAAAGGACTCAATCCATCTGTGATAGTTCTCCAGAACTACAGTTTAGTTAATGAATAAAAAAAGCAATAGCTCCTATGCTAATTACAGAAGTATTACATATAAAAACATCCAAAATCGCCATTTTTGTAAAAAAACATTTCAGTAATTTTAAGACCGATTAAAGTTTCAATTCTTATGCTACCCTGATCATGTCCTACCCTAAAAATAAAAATCCGAAATAAGAAAATATCTTTCCACTGATAACCTCTTATGCAAACAGGATTCTCAAAGTAAGTAGCACGTATAAAATTGATTTTCACCATCCGGATGGCTCGCTAATGATATGAAAAGAGGCTCACGACTCCCGCACAGCTTATTTATTAAAGAAACAATACACGGTAGTTCAACCATTAGTATTATACCTACTCGCCATAAAGCCCTGTGAGTCACTACTGCATTTAAAATAAAATCCTAATCAAGTTATGTCATGAGCAGAACAAAGGCTACATATACTATTTAATATGACCTATTATATTATAAAAATATAGCTGCCCATACATAATGCCTTACTATTGTACATAGTTTTCTTCCATTGTTGAAGTTAAGGCTTCAGTCTACCTCGCTTGCCTTGCTAGATTGCTAGCTTTGTAAGCTTTCCATGCCACAGGAAATTTTACATAGATTTTTATTGTAAACTGATTTTCCCCGGAGTTCTTCTCTGCTGTTTTATATAGACCACGTCCACCACGTAAACGAAAGTACACGCTCAGTCTTCATCTAACGTGAGCAGCATTGCATTTGTACTGTTTTAAAGGACACGGGTGCTCAGTGATTACTATCGACCACTAACATCAACACAAAGAAAATTCAGTAATTTTACTCAACATTTAAAAGTCAATAGTTACTTGATCTCAATATTTTGTAACACAATAGTATAATTCTGGCCTACTGGGCTAATTCTTTTTTAGGTCGTTACTGCCAAAAACACTACATTGCACTTTTTGACAAATGCAGTGCTTCTTCTTCTTATCTTCTCAATGTTTGATGGACACTCGCTGAAGCTTGCTTGCCGAAATCCTACACACTTTGCTGGTCATTATAGGAGAATTTATATCATGTATACCTACGCAAGTAGTTAGCGGAGTACCAATATAATATCATCAACAATAAAAACAATTTGTGGTCGATCAGATCTATTAAAACATTAAATTTAATCTTCATTGTACTCCAAATACTCGACGGGTCATAAGTCATCCCATAATGATACATAGAATGCATCAACACGTATGCTGCGCCTTATGTCAATATAACCAGTAGGACCCTTAAAATTTAAACAAACACGAACGCTTCGTGGCGTACCCACAAGCACACACACACGAACACACGCTCACAATCATAATTAACGTATCTATATCGATCAATGCATTGAGCAACACACACAAACCACGAGGGGATCTTCATTTTGTCTTTATATAACAGAATTGTTACCGAGTCTTGTCTGTTACACGATTTTTTATATCCTTTGTTAGTAACGGCCATTTGAATTTTACAAGAACTAGCATTAGAAATTATAATTATTTTAGATGGTAATGCAGGCCTTTTGAATATAGTTTTAGACATGAAGCTTATTTAATTAATTTATATACAACAATTATTGATGCCATATAAGTAAAGAACTACGCCATACCAACAGTTTGCCATTCCCTATAAGACAAAGAATTCCAGATTTCCGCTTTGTGCAAGCAGAAGTATGCGATAAAAAAATCACAGATGTCAGGTGGTTTTAATAATTAAAATACAATGTCGAAGGGCAAGAAAAATAGAAGCTGAACTTTCAATTACATTACACATGGGCATTATTGGGTAAAGCACCACTTTTCAAAAAAAAATCTTATGAATAATCCAATTAAGTACTTCGGTTGCTATCCCGATTGTACTGTATTTTTTGTATATTAATGCAATCTTACTAAGAAAAATTGTTGTAGGCTATAATCCAAAATTGAGAGCAATCTCTTATTTCAGGCATCGAAAACCAGGTTAAAATGTGTCTCCTATTCCAGTTTTTGTCCAATGACAGCCGTTATTGAAAGACTCGGAAAACGCCAAAAAATTGTTATGGTCTAATAAAATGCATAGACTTAATGGAATAATGCTTATTTCCTCTTTAACCTTCCTCTGGGCACCTGAAATAGACTCAACAGCTTTCTCCTTATTCAAAAAATTTAAAATGGCAGAAAAACTATGAATGAGAAATAAATAGCAGCATTTATAAGTTAAAGGGTAATAATCCCTAGAAAAGTGTAGGCTACAGCAAAATATCCAACAATATCTTGTAATAAAAACAAACAAATTTTCGGTCTCTTATTTGGTATTCTCACGTGATAATTTTTCATATTCTGTTATCGTAATTTGTAGGAAATTACATGTGGTATATCAGCTATTCCGAAGCTTTTTTATTGGTTCTCATAAAGTTTGAATTACTGAACTGTGAGGTCAAAGGTGGTTACTGCTGATACTCCTAATAATTATATTTAATAATGGCATATCATTCTCAAATTGAATTAAGAAAATAAAAAAAAGGTCATTAGTACAGAGGCAAGCAAATAAGAGAAATAAAGAATACAAGTATTTTATAAAATTTTAGGTTGGAAATACTTTTTTTATCATTCAAATTTATGTTTTACAACATTTTTTTCACTTTTTTTCAATGAAGAAAATGTATTGTTAAATATTCAATTAATTAATCTGATTAAATATTTAGACTATATATTTTTCAACTAGCCATTGACATTAAAGTAGTAAATTAAGATTTTGTACCGATGGCTACTCATAATGTTGTCAAAATTATTATGTAGAGATGCCCGAAAATTATTTTCTACGCAAGTGAAGCCACGGCGCGATGTGAGTGCACACTAATACGAGCTCAGTCAAAAGGTTAGCTCCGTGAGTACAAATTTAAGTAACATAGTTATGTGAACGAATTTACTTCATATAAATAGGGTGCCTACCACTTAGCCGACACATTCGGTGCTCATCCCGTGGTGAAACAACAGCTTGCAATGAAGCTGGTAACTTATTTCATTATTGTATTTTATCAAAGCATTAATTGGATTTTATTCTTAACAATTATGCTTGGAAAAACTTGTGATAACATTTTCATCGGAATTTGAATTTTCCGATTTATTTGAAGTGGTTAATTATAAGATTATTTTTAAAAATGTATTAAAACTAACGTTAAGTAAATTTAATTTGAAAATTTAAAACTAAGTAAATTTTTACATACAAAAAGATTTATATTTTCAGCTGTGGATTGATAAAATATAAGTATACTGATATTCTTTCAAATACTTTTTTAATAATTTTCTGCCTTTCATAAAAAGTAATTAAATGCGTTTAATATTTTATCTTGATATTCTTATGTGCTATTACCACTATTGTAAACATTATAAAAAATAATGATGTCAAGTTTGATGGTTTCATTAATCTTTGCTCACAAAAAGTTCAAACTTTTTCGATTAACGTCGTGATACTTAAATTTTGTTTGGTGATTTTTTTCGTAATAACTACATTCGGTGCAAATACAGTTTTTGTGAAGTTTAAGCTTTCATAATTGTGCAAAAACATACGTATGACAAATAATCATAAATAATAATTATGTTATTTAATTTCAACCATTATTGGGGCATTATAATCGAAGTTTCTCGTGAAGCAGTGATGTTACTAAATATGTTTTGTTTCAGTTCATTATTTTGTCGGTGGTGGCTTGCGGCTATGCTGCCAAGCTCGACAGGTCTTACCTCCCGCCTGCCAGCGCGGCAAGTGCCGGTGGAAGCCCTGGATCCTTGAAGGGACCTATCGGTTCTCCATCGGGCCCAGGCTTTGACCAAGCTGGTTTTGGAAAATCTCCATCATCTTCTTACGGACAACCCACCTCTGGTTTTGGACAACCAGGCTCTGGAGCTGGTCAGCCTTCTGGCCCTGGATTTGGCCCTTCATCTGCCCTAGGAGGTGGTCAGCCTTCCAGCCCTGGATTTGGACCTTCATCAGCACCGGATGCGGGTCCTTCTGGTCCTGGATTTGGGCCTCAATCTGGCCCCGGCTACAGTCCATCAGGCAATGGAGCTGGTCCTTCATCGGGCCCTGGTGGCTACCAAGCACCCTCAACCCAATACGGCCAACCTGGTTCTGGGTCCCCTAGCGGCAGTCCTGGCTTCGGACAATCTACAGGCTCAGGATCCGCTCAAGGATACAGCCAGAGTTCTTTCGGACAAGGTCAAGATGCGAGTGCTTATCAAGGATACCAGTCTGAGCGCGCCCAGGCTTCCGCAGAGAGGAACGCTGAGATCCTGAGATACGACAACCAAAACGATGGTGAAACCTTCTCGTACAGCTTTGAAACATCCAATGGCATTGCCGTTGAAGAGTCAGGAGTTGCTACCAACGGTGTGCAGGCTCAGGGTGCGTTCTCATACACTGACGATGATGGTCAGTTCATCAAGATCACCTACACTGCTGATGAAAATGGTTACCAGCCACAAGGCGATCACCTGCCGACCCCACCTCCGATCCCTGATGAGATTCTGAGGTCTCTCGAAGAAAATGCCAGAGCCGCCGCTGCTGGAACCCAAGAAGGTATCAAAGATAATAACATTTTATAATATTTTTCGGGTTTCATATAACATGGGATAACAATGTATGTACATAATATGGGCGTATATATTTAGCGGTGTAGTTGTTTGCTAATTATACTAAAGACTGGCAGCCGTGCAATCGCGTTTCCTAAAACTCATTGACTTATAGCACTTTATATTTTATTTTATACAGTCTGCCCGTACTCAGTTATGGATAACTTATTCTTGATGAAACGTAGGTGATATTATAGCTATAAACACAACCATTAACATATTCTGATGATATTTCCCCAATTACAAGAAATCAATAACGTCCTTCACAAAGCGCAAAGCGTACGCAATTAAACAAAAGTGACTGCTTTAATATCCCCTTACTAACATTTAAAACTAGACCGGCCTCCTATGTTAATTGACCCATTCACTAATTCGAAAATAAATAATGGAAGACTATTGTAAATTAGATCTCGTCCCGTAGGGATCTTATTTAAAGAAGAAATGAGCTTTGTTATATTGTAAAAATGGTTCACGGAATAAGTTCTCAGAATGATTGCATGTTTGTGTTGCAAAATATATCCTGCTTTTATACGCATATTTGCATAGAATTACGTTTGAAATCTATTATATTATAGAAGTACTATAAAAAGTAGGTTTGGTCCTTGTATAAACCTTCACTGCTTTAATTGCGCATTTAAAGTATGTGACTATACGTTATTTTTATAAGTTATCTTTATGGAAATTTATTTTTATATAATTAACATACATATTTAATAGAAATTAGGTTAAAGTACAACCCTTTAAAAATAATTATAAAGAAATTTTTCATTTATTTTACGTGCTCTTAAAGCGCTCTTTATCTAATTTCTTTGGCCATATTCTAATGTAATGAATGAAAAAATTTCAGGCGCTTACAATCCGGACGAAGGTATCTCCGTTGAAGCTCAACAGTACAACGCTGGATCTGGTGCCTCCCAAAACGGTTATGGACGCGGTCCTGCCTCTGGACAGTCTGGATCCAATGGCTTCGGCGCTGCTCCCGGCCCATCTAGCTCTAATGGATTTGGCCCAGCATCAGGCCCTTCAGGATCTAATGGATTTGGCCCTGCTTCCGGTTCTACTGGATCTAACGGCTACGGAGCTGCGTCTCCATCGAAAGGTTTTGGTTCCGGGTCAGGATCTTCCGGGCCTAGTAGCTTCGGACCTGCCTCTGGCCCATCTGGCTCTAGCGGTTTTGGCCCCGCGTCAAGCAGTCCTGGATATACTGGTTTTGTTCCCGGTTCCGGTTCTGCTGTAGGCAATGGTTTTGGTTCAGGCTCTCCACGAGGCTCTTCGGGTTACTCTGGCCCTGGAACGTCAAGTCCTTCTGGATCTTCTCCATCTGGATCCCCGGGCCAAGGCAGGCCAAGCTTTGGTGCTGCCGGGTCTGGGTCCCAAGACGATTCTGGCTACGAATATAATAAGCCTTCATCTACGCCTTTTGGTAGCGCACCCGCAGGACAACCCCAAGGAGGTCGCCCAGGATCATCGGGGTCTTCAGGACAAGGTTTTGACCCGGCAGTCTCCAACGGCTTTGGTGCGAGGCCCTCTGGATCTAACGGATTTGGTTCCGCTCCTGGCGCTTCCGGATCAAACGGTTTCGGTCCCTCCTCGGGTTCTTCCGGTCCTAGCGGTTTTGGTCCCGCTCCCGGTTCTTCTAGTTCCAATGGTTTTAGTTCCGCCCCCAAGCCTTCGGGCTCTAACGGGTACAGCTCCGGTCCTTCTTCTGCCAGCAATGGTTTTGGTCCCAGTTCAGGTCCCTCTGGGTCTAATGGTTTTGGCTCTGCGCCCGGTGCTTCCGGCTCTCCTTCGGGTCCCGGATACTCCGGTCAACCACAGGGATCTGGGTCGTTCCCAGGTAGCTTTGGCTCTGGCCCCGCCCCTTCTGGTCCCGCTGGTCCCCAATCTACGTCAGGCCAGTCTGACGGCTACCAGTACAATCGCCCCGGCCAATCTGGTCCCCAAGGCCCAGGTGCTCAAGCCGGTGAGCCAGGAAGACCAGGCCAGGGCTTCGGCGCTCCCCGCCAGCCTCCCAGCTTCTCTGAAGAAGAAGGATACAAATATTGAACCAAAGGAATCGACCCTAACTTAGTTAGATAAACGTGAGCATTAAAAAAAATATAAAAAAATATGTTGACGCTTCACTAAGATTTTGTACATAGTGTATTATACATATTATGTATAGAATGTATTGTAATATATGGATCACTGTGTGATTTAAATAAACTTTTAAGCAAATTATGTGTGTAATTCCATTCCTATTACAGTTTATTAGTCATTTTCCTTCGCTCCCTGTTCAATATATATTTAATATTATCTGAAAATACGTACATGAATAGTTATCTAACGAAAAACTCATAATTCGTTTGTTGTTTCGGAATTAAAACTACGCATCGTAAAGTTAGTTGACTATAATTCCATGTGCACAAACAATAAAAAATACCAAATAATTTTGATTACATAACAAAATAATGATATTACAATAAAGGACATTGTATAGGCATTTAAATTTGATTTTAAATATTTGAGAATGTCATTATATTTTTAAAAGCCATTACTATACACTTAGAAAGAAATAAAAATTTAATAGCTAATACAACCTTTATAATATAATTGCAATTTGCAAAAATACAATTCGAATTATGAAGGACTAAAACACTGAACATTAGCAATACTTATAACGCAATATTAGCACAATGTTTTGTTTTTTTGTAAACCATGTGGCATTGAAATTAAATGAAGCTTTAATTTTGAACTGTTATTTACAAAAAAAAATATTAATAATCTATATCAGCCCATATACGTCCCACCTGTCCCACCGCCCTGCACGGGCCTACTCTACAATCGAGGGAATCGATTGAGAGTGGTTAGGTCATATGTATAAATTACCTCCCAAATTACCTAAAATTATAAGGATATACTTAATTCTTTTTACTGACTGCCTCGGTGGCGTAGTTGTATTACGGTACGGTTACAAAGCTGAGGTCTCGGGTTCGAGTCCCGGGTCGGGCAAAGTGATATTGGATTTTTCTATTCATTATCAGCCCGGAGTCAGGAATTTGTGCCCGATAGCCTCCGTGGCGCAGTTGGTTAGACGCCGCCTGTGAAACGAGAGGCCGCGGGTTCGATCCCCGCACCGAAACAAATATTTGTGTGATCCACAGGTATTTGTTTCGGGTCTGGGTGTTTGTGAGACCGAAAAGTCTCTCGTAGTTTCTGATACCCACGACACAAGATTCGATCTTAGTGTGGGGTCAGGACTATGTATGTGACTGTTGGGTGTATTTATTTATGTATTTATTTATATGGCGATAGGCTCGCCCCCTATCACATCGTGGGACGGAACATACAAGGCGAAATGTGGGTGTCCTGGTGGCGCCTCTGCCTACCCCTTCGGGGATAAAGGCGTGAGTTTATGTATGTATGTATGTACTTAATTCTTTTTAACGCTATTTATTATATGCTGTTTTGTTTTTTCATAATGTTGATATTACATTTCATTGAAGTAAAATCACGACTTATAACATATAAATAATATAAGAATCAGAGAAACCTATACAAATGTAAATAAGACCTAGTATGTATCCCTGTATTATACAAAACGTGAGTCACGGACAGACGAGAGCGCAAAACATCAATAAGTGATGCGCCATCCACAGTGTGAAAGTGAAGTATGCTCCTCGTGAGTCAATAAATGAGACACGCTCTTGTATTTATATTTCAAAATCATTGCTTTTACAAATAGAACTTTTAGGGTTGTAGAGCAATGTATTAAGACATTGAGATAAAAAAAATTGTTTCTGTTTAACTATTTAATTTTTTATATTAGCAAGGCAAATCGGTGATCGCGCTGAAATGTCGTAAGAGGAGCATGGTCAAAATATAACACCAAGTTTAAAAAATATGTTTATATTTTAAAAACAGCTTTATTTTTGGTGACCTATCTCCGTGGAGCGTATCGGTCGGCATCACGCTGCGTAGACAGAATGAAACAGCCCTGTCTTAATCATCGCATGAACGTCTTCGCCCGGACCGCAGCTCAGCCGGGATGTACCTATCACTACTTATCACTTTTTCACTGAAAACTGAGTTTGATAGTTATTCTAGGGTATTGCGTTTGGTCAGTGAAATTGCCTGAAGCTTGGCGAAGGGCTGATGGTCAGTTTTTCCAATTGTGAATATAGGTCTACGGTGGACCAGTGCCCCTATTCGCAACATTTTGAAGTATCGTATAGTAATTCTCGTATAGTAAAGTAAACGTTTCCCGCTGTGAAATTTTAGTTCCAAATACGCTCACAATGGCGCTGTTTAAATTCCCATACAAAATTTTACTATTACTATTCTATTACGATACTGCAAAATGTTTCGGCTAGGGGCACTGAAATAGACTTGAACTGTTTAATAGTAATTGGAGGCGTAAAACCAAAAAATGTACATTGTACTCCAATGTGTATTTTTTTAATAAATATATCCAACAGTCTGACGTATAGTCCCAACCTCATGGTAAGAGACTAAGTCGTGTATCGCGGATACTAGAAGCTATAAAAAAATATTTGGTCTTTCGTAACACATAAGTCAAATATTATGTAGGTGCTACAAACGTTTATTTCAATGCTAATATCAAACCCGCGGCCTTTCGTTTGAGAGCCGGCTTCGTGAGTAACTGCTCCACGAGGCTGTCAATTGACCAAAATATGAACAGTTCTAGTTCTCCGTAAAGCCGCTAGAGGCGCTATTTGGGAGCACCGAAAACTGTGCTTTGATTAATAAGTAACACGTTTTATGGTCACCACAAATAATAATAACAGTATTGAAATTTTTTTTTGATTGAGAGGAAAGCTCTTAAACATTTTAATCCACTGACCTGGTTGGTTTTGCCTCTACATGGCATTATCTTTTTTATATTTGTTGTTACACATTACTCCATCTAGGGGCTTAATCCACTTCATTATTATAAATCAAACACGTTTTTGTAAGCGTACGGGACCGGATTTTAATAGATTAACATCACACATACTCGGACACTCATTAGAAGTATTATAAAAAATAACACAGATGGCGCCACTAATTAGGTTTTTTTATACTCGCAAGGCAATGTAGTACTGGCATTGCATATTATGATGATAATAAGTGAAATGTAGTCTAAATACAGCATCCACCGCAAATATTTCATTAGTGAACCTAATTATGCTAGCCTGATCCAAATCGAACATAAGCTGAGCCTGAAACGCCTTTTCCACGATTATTTAAAATGGTCTTTACCTAGACTGATACAACCATCCAACCACAGCCTAAAGCCATAAAACAAACAATAGCTTTAATTAAAAAAACTGCAGTGCCTTCCGAACTAGCATAAACTGCTACGTCGTGTGTAATTAATCATTACATTAAATACAAATTGCGGTTTCTGTACGTCGGTGGTGCCTTACATTTGATATGCGGGCCAAAGGGCTTCCACGACGGCACGTTTGTATTATACTATGTGAAAATGTCATTTAGCATTTCACAGAGCGGCTGACGCGCATTGCGATCCTCTAAACTGATTTTGAAGGATTTATTGCTATGTTTGTTTGGCGTGTAAATTATGTCAAGTTGGTGGCGGAAAATACTAGTACTATACCCTTTGTCTTTTTTAAAAAGATATGTCGTACTATCGTTATGATTTAAAATATTATGCAGATTTTTATTAATGCAAGTTTTTAGCATGAATTATGTATATAAAGTGCCAAAACCAAATCGTTTCAAGCGAAAATCCAAACATCGAAATTGAACTTTAATGACCGTTACTTGACTATAAGTGATGGCACTTGCAGTAAAGTTTAGAACGAGTGAATGACGTAAATGTTTAAGTCGAAGCGATGTTGATCATATTAGTATTATTATAGAATTCAAAACCTATGCCGGTTTGAATAGACGAAGCAGTCGAATCATAATCATAATCGAAATAATCATTTTCGATAAAAGCCTATGTTAAAACTGGAAGTAATTAGGTTTTATGTTACTTTTATGATTTCGCTTTGACTACCGTACCCGAAAATAAAATAATATATCCTAATATACATCTAACTGGAACTTACGAGTATAATATCGACCTGACTACCAAGTAAGATTTGCGACTCGATCAGTAACTACGGCAGACTTTTTGGTCTCTCAACATCCAGACTGAATGAATCGAACCCACGGTCTCTTGTTGCACAGCCGACTTCTTAACCCACTGCGCCAAGCAGACTGTTCTAAACTCTAGATATTATCTACAGACCCAAACTAAAGTTAATTACCAAGATCAATATCTAAACATTAAGTAATAGCGTTAAAACAATACGGATGGCTTAAGAGCATTTAACAAAAGTGCGATGGTATCGAGACATCATTTCACTCTTGACCCAGATATCATCCATAAAGCTACGCTTGTAAATTGGTTTAAATAATAAGTTATATTCTAGTGCGAATTAATGTTTGTAATATACTTATTGGTTATGATACCAATTATGTGGTAATTTGTGTTAGAGACTGTGTTCACGATCCAACACACGTATGTTATGTTGGTATAATAAAAAAACATGAACATGGACAATGCTTTTTAGGAAAAAAGCTACGAATAGTTAAGGCCTAGATATAGACCTAAAATCCCTCGTCTTTTGCGTCGGTAATTACGAGTATTATCATGAGCCGAGTAATTCCTTCGTTTGACTGAATTTAAAAATGGACTCATCGATCAATGTATAATTGATCGATGAATGGACTATTTAATTCTAATGGTGATAATAATATGTTTATGATATACAGTACAGTATTACAGTAGCGTCTAATATAATATTTTTCTACTACCTGATTTTATCCCACAATGCCATAGTCGGGGTGATATAACTTATATGGATGTTGTATATGGATGTGGCTTCTAATCTCAGTACATGTTGCGTATTCGATTTCAAACCCTTTTGACACAAGTTAAGGCCCAAGTCCATTGCGTGCTTTTATTTGCGTAGGTGGATTTCTACCTATAAAGAAAACGTCAATGAACCATGAATACGCATGAACTGCATAACTTCAGGAGTATTATGGATCTGATGTACAGTCACACAGACTTGACATACGGAACAGAAAAGCATGTGAATTTACTTAAATGTTCTGTTTTTTTACTTGCATCATATACTTAATGTACTAGGATAAGAAAATAATTTAATATAAAACGATAGGTCAAAGCGGATTAATGAAAAATGTGTGAAAGTCATCCTTATTATAAACAAATACCCAACTTTATTTTTTTTGTGTTGTATTGTATCAGCCCATATACATCGCACTGCAGGGCATGGGCCAACCCTACAATCGAGGGTACGATTGAAAGTGGTTAGGCCATATAGTCCACCACGCTGGCCTAGTGCGGGTTGGCGGACTTTACATAACATAAAAAATATTAGAAATCGTTATGATATGCAGGTTTACTCACGATGTTTTCCTTCACCGTTATAGTGCGTGGTGATTGACTATCAATAAACACATGACTTTGAAAAGTCAGAGGTGTGCCTTGGGATTTGAACCCGCGACCGCCATTACCAACAGGCTACCACGCACACAACGTTTAATACTCTTACATAATCCATATTATAATACCCTTTAAAGTTAAGAAAATCTCGTAAACAAAAAACAATATTAAAATTTAAAACACCACATAAACCAACAATCTTTATGAGCATGTTGTATCGTGTACCAACGCCTTTATTCCGACCATTACGCGCTTTGATTGTCGGTCACTCGACGCGCGGCGCTCCAACGAATACCATCCAACCACAGTGTTTCACGCAACATTATTGAATCCGCGCTGATTCAATACATCTTAATGGGACCAATCATCAAGTATTGTGGTGAAACTGAGTGACTATTCATCATTTACTTTAGGTGACGAGTTGATTGCCTTTCGTTGGGCAGTGTTATTATCGCTTATTTCGGCTTTGTATTTTATATACAATGGATAGAGTAAAAACTAGAAGTGTGAACTTCAGTCACAGTAAAGCCACTATACACAAGCGTTCCTAGAGGATTTCTGCACTGGTAGATAAAAAGGTTTATCCTTGGTATACTATAAGGGTTCCTATCTACTACATCACGGCATACCAAGACTGTAATAGGTGATTTTTTTTTATGATTTGTTATGGAATTTGGAACCTTTTCCGTGTTTTTAGTTTTCGTAGCACAGTTGGTTACACGTCAGCTATGTAATAAGACGCCGTGCCCGTGTGATCGAGATAAATGTTTGTGTGATCCTTAAGTTTTTGTTTGTTTTATTGTTGTGAGACTGAAAAGGGTCTGTTTTTGATACTAGGGTTTGCAGGTTAATGATGGATGAAGACCATGTATGAACTGTTGGGTGCATTTATTTACTTATTGTTAACAAAAGAGACGCAACGGTTTACTCAGCAGCGTTCCATAGTACCTAAATATAAAAGGTATCCCACACTCTTTTTTTGCCTTAAATTTATAGCACAGTAATGCCTCATTGTCGTGGACAGAAACGTTAAATCACAAATAACAAGACCACTTACACTTTTCGTGATAAAAAAAAACATTTTCGCCTCCGGCAGTGACCTAGTGAGAGGCTGCGCGGCCTTTACGATACATTTTAATGTAGAAGATGTTACGTTTTGCTTCATCATCTACCAACAAAGCTTTTGAGAAGCCTATCTAATCTTTTGTTTATTTTTTGACCGACTTCAAAAGAGGAGGTAATCAATTCGACTGAATTTTTTTTTTTTTGTATGTTTGTTACTCGATTACGCTGGTATTTGGGAAACGATTTTAAAAATTTCTTTTTTGTCGGAAAGCATGATATACTAGGTTGGTACCATAAAAAATTGGTGAAGACCTGATGAATATCTTCGGTCCTGAAGACCAGAACTCCTCAAAATTGAACGGTACAGCAATAATTCTTTTTGCACCTGGTTCAGTATAAATGTATTACTACAAAGGGGGGAGGGGGGTTAAAAGGGGAAAGGGGTGTGGAGGGGGGAGAGAAAATAGATACTAATGTAAATAGTCAATATTTCGGGCAGTACTTAAACGATTAAAAATAAACTATTTTGTCGACAAGTATGATATGTTAGATTTGTGTCATTAAAAAATGGTGAAGACCTGATGAATATCTTCGGACCTGAAGAGCAGAACTCCTCAAAATTGAACGGTACAGCAATAATTCTTTTTGCACCTGGTTCAGTATAAATGTATTACTACAAAGGGGGGAGGGGGGTTAAAAGGGGAAAGGGGTGTGGAGGGGGGAGAGAAAATAGATACTAATGTAAATAGTCAATATTTCGGGCAGTACTTAAACGATTAAAAATAAACTATTTTGTCGACAAGTATGATATGTTAGATTTGTGTCATTAAAAAATGGTGAAGACCTGATGAATATCTTCGGACCTGAAGAGCAGAACCCCTCAAAATTGAACGGTACAGCAATAATTCTTTTTGCACCTGGTTTAGTATAAGTGTATTACTATAAAGGGGGGTTAAAAGGGGAAAGGCGTGTAGGGGGGGTTAGATAATAGATACAATTAATTTCAGTTTTATAATATAAAAGTTTTACTGTAAAAAGTAGGTGAAGAAGAGGGAGAGTGAGAGAAATAGATACGTAAATTACCGACGTAAACTAAGAGAACCTGACCTGGTCAGTGTCTAACAATAGCAGATATCATGATTATAATGACTTACAATCTTCTCATAATTTCACAGCAATAATATCATGTTTGGTCTGAAGGATTCGTAAATTTTAAAGACATCGTTTTGATTATATTATGATCACCTTTCTCATCATTACGATGCCTATCAAAACTAAAAAGGGACAAATAAAATAATTTTTAATAAAATAAAATAATTTTTAATAAAAAAATAAAAACCGACTTCAAAGTGCTACTACAAAGTAACAAATAATATATATTTCATCGTGCTAGTACACAATGATTAATGTTCTTATTGACTTGACTAGCTAACAAATCTTAAATACGTAATATTTTGAAGGCGGGTCGCTAAGTGCCGAACATGTACGCCTTACGCTTAACATTAATTTGTGTAAGTAATTATAGCGAAAAACACGCAAGATTTACACGGAATATTAATTTGTTTTAATATATCAGGCCGTAATCGTCCACTGTTGAGCATGGGACACAACATACCCTTTCTTGTACTTAAAGGCCTTTATGTCATGCAGGTTTCCTGGCTATGATTGAAATATATCACTGTTAAAGAGTTTGGTAATTGAATATCATCAACACACAAGTGACTCCGATAATTTCGGAGGTGTATACCCTGGAATTATAACCGAGACGGTGGTCAACCGTCTCGTGGATCATATCTAGATAATTATCAACAGGCTACCACACACATGTAAGGCACATAGAAATTCTATCAAAACTTCAATAAATTTACACGTAGGATTAGCACATTATATTAATTTGTGTTTAATTTACTTATGTGCCTTTCTGAGCCAACATTGCAGGATCTACATGTAATATCAAATGGTGTAATATTTGCTTAAATTTATACGTGTTTGATATTTAGCGACCCGCCTTCAAAATATAACGTATTTAATAGAGTAAGATCCCAGGGCCCCCAGACGTTACTTATTTTCTCATAAAAAATATAAATGGGATAAAGTAGTGTTAGTACGTACTTTGAGTGTGTGCATACCTGCTAGCTTGGGTCGACGGCCAATTCATAGGTACCAGGTGCTAAAGGTAGATAAATACAGTACTGATTTTTCTTAAATTCTCAGTGCTGATTTTTACATATGTTTTAGATAATTTTGTTAAAAATTAATAATCATTATTGCCAGACACTTTCCATCGGCGCTTATCCTTACCAGACGCTTTAAAGCTTCAAAAAAAAAAAAAACATATTTTTACTTATAATCTCACTCTTGATTTTTATATATGATACTTAGGGAACTATTTGAACACCCCTGGTCAGCAGCCAGACCAATTGGAGGGGTCAAACATCCCCCCAGACACACATAAAGTGTCGCTATGTGTATAAGCGCGAGGTCATTATTTGTCGGTTTCGACGAGCTAATTACATCACTAGTCTCTGGAAGAATGCCCATATGAAGAAAATTAGTATTTTTAGTCCTGACAATAATGGGTGGACGTTGGAAGACAATAAATATCATTTTAACTGGTTCGATAGGGACCAATTGCCGAGCTTTGTCAGTGAATCGCTTCAAGAAGAATCAGGTATTATACTTTAACTTTGAATAATTGATATAACCGTGTAACTCTTTGATTCTTAATTATGTTATTTTTGTTACAGAAAATGAAAGTAATAAGGATGATAATGAAAATAGTCAATGCCAAAATTGGGTTGATGATGACTTATCAAACTTAGACGATGATGACAGTAAAGATCACGCTGAATTGTAAAATGTTCAAACTACAAATAATCCGAAAGAAGAAAGACATGTATAGCTTTGTGTAATTTTAAGATTGATTAAACATAATTTTTTTTAAATAGTAGTATTCAATTTTACTCGATGATAAGATATAAAACATAGGTTAAAGAAACTTATATTTATTATTTATAAAATTTTCTCAATTCAGATCACTTTAAAATACCTTGTAATCTTCAGGTTCGATTCTATTTTGTATGTAACGAATCTTTAATCTCTCTTGATTATATCGAACAGAGCAGAATTTTAGAAGGTATCATTGTTCCATTGTGTTTACAATATTGATTCTGATAATAGTGCATTACACACCACTGATAATTTTCTTCTTAAATCTCAATCATTTTTATTACTTCTCTAACGGCACATAGATATCTCTCTCACACTCAAGCGTACAAATAATGACCTCGCGCTTATACACATAGCGACACTTTATGTGTGTCTGGGGGGATGTTTGACCCCTCCAATTGGTCTGGCAGCTGACCAGGGGTGTTCAAATAGTTCCCTAAGTATCATATATAAAAATCAAGAGTGAGATTATAAGTAAAAATATGTTTTTTTTTTGAAGCTTTAAAGCGTCTGGTAGGCGTAAGCGCCGATGGAAAGTGTCTGGCAATAATTATTATTAATTTTTAACAAAATTATCTAAAACATATGTAAAAATCAGCACTGAGAATTTAAGAAAAATCAGTACTGTATTTATCTACCTTTAGCACCTGGTACCTATGAATTGGCCGTCGACCCAAGCTAGCAGGTATGCACACACTCAAAGTACGTACTAACACTATTTTATCCCATTTATATTTTTTATGTGAAAATAAGTAACGTCTGGGGGCCCTGGGATCTTGAACTATAAGATTTGTTAGCTAGTCAAGTCAATAAGAACATTAATCATTGGGTACTAGTACGATGAAATATATATTATTTGTTACTTTGTAGTGGCACTTTGAAGTCGGTTTTTATTTTTTTATTAAAAATTATTTTATTTGTCCCTTTTTAGTTTTGATAGGCATCGTAATTATGAGAAACGTGACCATGATATAATCAAAACGATTTCTTTAAAATTTACGAATTCTTCAGACCAAACATGATATTATTGCTGTGAAATTATGAGAAGATTGTAAGTCGTTATAATCATGATATCCGCTATTGTTAGACACTGACCAGGTCGGATTATCTTAGTTTACGTCGGTAATTTACGTACATATCTATTTCTCTCACTCTCCCTCTTCTTCACCTACTGTTTATAGTAAAACTTTTATATTGAAAACTGAAATTAATTGTATCTATTATCTAACCCCCCCCCCCTACACGCCTTTCCCCTTTTAACCCCCCCTTTGTAGTAACACACTTATACCGAACCAGGTGCAAAAAGACTTATTGCTGTACCGTTCAAGTTTGAGGAGTTCTGCTCTTCAGGTCCGGAGGTATTCATCAGGTCTTCACCATTATTTAATGACACCAATCTAACATATCATACTTGTCGACAAAATAGTTTATTTTTAATCGTTTAAGTACTGCCAGAGATATTGAGTATTTACATTAGTATCTATTTTCTCCCCCCCCCCTACACCCTTTCCCCCTTTTAAGCCCCCCTTTGTAGTAATACACTTATACTGAACTAGGTGCAAAAAGAATTATTGCTGTACCGTTCTATTTTGAGGAGTTCTGTTCTTCAGGACCGAAGATATTCATCAGGTCTTCACCAATTTTTTATGGTACCAACCTAGTATATCATGCTTTTCGACAAAAAAGAAATTTTTGAAATTGGTTCCCTAATACCAGCGTAATCGAGTAACAAACATACAAAAAAAAAAAAAATTCAGTCGAATTGATTACCTCCTCTTTTGAAGTCGGTCAAAAATAAAAACCGACTTCAAAGTGCTACTACAAAGTAACAAATAATATATATTTCATCGTGCTAGTACACAATGATTAATGTTCTTATTGACTTGACTAGCTAACAAATCTTATATACGTAATATTTTGAAGGCGGGTCGCTAAATATCAAACACGTATAAATGAAGCAAATCTTACACCATTTGATATTACATGTAGATCCTGCAATGTTGGCTCAGAAAGGCACATAAGTAAATTTCAAATGAATATAATGTGCTAATCCTACGTGTAATTTATTGAATTTTTGATAGAATTTCTGTGTCTTACATGTGTGTGGTAGCCAGTTGATAATTATCTAGATATGATCCACGAGACGGTTGACCACCGTCTTGGTTATAATTCCAGGGTATACACCTCTGGAATTATCGGAGTCACTTGTGTGTTGATGATATTCAATTACCAAACTCTTTAACAGTGATATATGTAAATCATAGTCAGGAAACCTGCATGACATAAAGGCCTTTAAGTACAAGAAAGGGTATGTTGTGTCCCATGCTCAACAGTGGACGATTACGGCCTGATATATTAAGACAAATTAATATTCCGTGTAAATTTTGCTAGTTTTTCGCTAGAATTTCTTATACAAATAATGTTAAGCGTAAGGCGTAGGTACATGTTCGGCACTTAGCGACCCGCCTTCAAAATATTACGTATTTAAGATTTGTTAGCTAGTCAAGTCAATAAGAACATTAATCATTGTGTACTAGCACGATGAAATATATATTATTTGTTACTTTGTAGTAGCACTTTGAAGTCGGTTTTTATTTTTTTATTAAAAATTATTTTTATACTTCGAAATCTCTAAAGATTTCGTGATCATCTGAAGATAGCAATATTTATGGCACGACCAATTCTGACGTTACTCTATGACCATTTTACCTGATGGGAAATGCAGCGCAATCCAAATAATAAATACATCTGTCTGTGACAAGTATGCCGACCTGCCACCCTTTTACGGCTGCCCCCTTTGTAGGTCTATGGTCCTATGTCCCATTTGGTCTCTTCGTAATCTTGACTTCCTGTTTCACGTAAGTTTAGGAACGCGTTGAACTTACTCCTGTAGTTTTCAAAGACTCAAGCGACATTGTATTGTTCGTATTATATCAACCCATATACATCCCGATGCAGGGCACGGGCCTCCTCTACAATCGAGCTCCACGCTGGCCTAGTGTGGGTTGGCGGACTGTTACATACCATAGAAATTGTGCACGTACACACCATAGTGATTCGGGGAGAACATCGTGAGGAAACCTTTCTTCACGATTTCCTTCACCGTTACCATAGTGTGTGTACCACCATAGCGCGTGGTGATTGATTATCAATACACACATGACTCCGAGAATTCAGAGGTGTGCCCAAGGATTTGAACTCGCGACCACCGTAAACATGTTGGCGGCCGCGTTTGGTCCACTATCAACAGGCCACTACGTATTTTTAAGCGATATTGCTGGGGCTTATCTTTGTTTCTGTAGAACCATTTGCGGAAATCCAGTAGTCAAATGTTTGCATAATATGTTTTGTCTTAATTATTATTGTACCAAAGTATATGTAGTATGCATAAAATTATTGATCCAATTAAACGAAACTACATCTTAACGTTATTTAAACCTGAGGTTATCAAGGTAGTAAATGAAGCCACGCAAATTAATGATACATTGCAATAAGCTCTATTACTTCGTGTTATCGATGTCGGGGCAGTCTTGTGCTCTTTACGGATATGTATATCAAATATTTTAATATCAGACTCTTGAATTAATATTATTTCTCTTTGAGATATCTTATATTATACTTAGATTGGCCGAAACAAGATTTTGTGGTGCGGATGGCGATAGGCTCGTTTTTATTACATTTAAGAACGAAAATAAGCTCGAGCACGTCGATGTTTGGAAAATAGGTGGATCTATGTGTCCATAACATATATAGGTTTAAAAACTAGTTATCATTACAATTTTCAATGAAAATTTTATTAGTATTTTGCCATGATCAGATAATTGCGAAAAAAAAAGGTTTGCAACCTATCACTCCGTGGAAGAGAATCTATGCCAAAAAAATACGAGCTTATAGCATCTCAGTACCAGATACAGATATGTATAGTATGCATAGCAAAATACTAAACCAATATTTACAATCAGCATGTTGCAATTACACATTATTAAAACCGACAACTTAATTTAAAAACGCATTAAGATTAAAATAAAAGCTTCTAATTTCGTCGTGATCCATCAACGTATTGACATTTACAAATGTTTCAACTATTAATGAACTGGGATTATTCAAGTGAAAAGTCTAGACCCAATTTGAATCTAATAACGTGTTTGAATCTTGCACCGCCCGAAGCGTGTTCGTGATCGAAGTCTTCGCGTTAATTGGTGGATGGCTATCGGAAGCTGATCTGGTTAGTGTGAGGTCACAAGAAATAAGATGGGCAAGGTCGATATTGATGATATCGAAATGTACTCGCATGCAGTGTATTGAAATCGGATTTGAATGAGTTGGTCGGAGATGTGCGAGAGTGCACCATTCTTTTTAATGCACCAGTCAAAAGCAAATGAGCAGTTTGTCTGAATATGGAAAATTATCATATTCGTCCTTAAATATTTGAAGTACAGTATCAACTTTGCTGGTATTTGAGGGAGGTGGATGAAATGAGTGAAAGTGAGAAATTCTTTTAGTTAAATTTATTTCAGTGGCACAAGTCTTAAAACCGTCCGTAGGTATACTGAAAGCACATTAAGTCAGTTTCTGTTTAAAGTGAGCATTCACTGATAGGATAATTCCAACAAAATATATTTTATATTTTTCAAATCATAGCTGCCACGGTTAGAATGATGTATTAAAGACTTGTACTCATATTCAATCAAGTACCATTTGATTCACAACAGCGTAGTAGATCTTATACGTCAGTATTTTTTGTAACAATTATTACTTCTTCTAAACGAATTCATTCATTCTGTATCTAAAAATAATTTAGTATGACCTTACCATTTTAAAATCGAATCCTCAAATAATAATGACTAATATAACCACGCCCGAAGCAAAAAATGCAATTAATGAACTTAGTACATAACCCCATCCATCACAATTAGGCGCAGTCCATCTCGGCACATTATATTATGATTATGAAATACTTACTCGTAAACCACGAGCACACACGAGGCGAGCTTCACAAAGTGGATCAGCAGAGTGCTCCAGTATAAATATTGTACTCATTTACTGCACCTTATCAGTCCGCCACGGCGCATCACTTCGGTAGCTTCTCATTCATAACCATCAACATGAAAGTGGTGAGAAATAGTTGACCTAAGAGATCGGTTTCTCAAGCGGTTACCTAGTCATTGACCCTTTTATACCTTTTTTACATATTCTTCAGTAATACGCCCTTTGGATATCTGACAAAAAATTATTTTGATTTAAATTATTTTCTTCTGGCTTGATAAGCACTCAGTTTTTGCCTTATAATTGTGACCGGAAATTTAGTCTTTAATAAATTGAAACAATTTTATCAACTTCTTTTAATTAACTCTGACTTTTTGCACTCTTGTGTATTCGAAACTGATCAAGTTATTTATTTAATGATATAATAAAGTTTAAAATTGCACAAATGGATAACTTAAGAAGTAAACGATTTATACAACTCTATTATGTGCAATTATGTAATTTACAGTTCATCTTACTCGCTGCGGTGGCTGTCTGCCACGGCGCTAAACTGGACAAGACCTACCTCCCGCCGCACGCACGAACATCAGGGGGAGCCGATGGAATTCTGGAAACACCCGTCTTCGACGCTAGACAAGGACCAAGCCTTTTTGGACCTAATGCTTACACACAGTCTGTCAGCCGGCAAGCCTACAGTACTGCGCAGAACGCGTACGAGCGTCCCCGAGCTGCTGCGGAGAGGAACGCCGCCATCCTCCGCCAAGACAACTCCAACGACGGCGAGCGCTACTCGTATGCTTACGAGACCGAGAACGGTATCTATGCTGAAGAGAACGGCGTGGCGAGCAACGGAGTGCAGGCTCAGGGCGGGTTCAGCTACACCGGCGACGACGGCAAGCAGTACTCCATCACGTACACTGCTGATGAGAACGGGTTCGTGCCGCAGGGCGAGCACCTGCCCACCCCGCACCCCGTGCCTGAAGAGATCCTGCGCGCGCTGGAGCAGAACGCCAGGGACGAGGCCGCCGGCATCTACGACGACGGTACGTACTGCTCCCAACTATAATATTATACCTTGTGTCTATACATGTACTCCATACTCAATGTATTCGTCGTTGCAGGCTCGTACAGCGCCGCCAAGTACGGCGACGCGGACGCGAGGAGCGCCGGCTACGCCTACCCTGCTGGCAGCGGCTCCACCGCAGTGAACAGCGCAGACTCCGTGGTGGTCCCCGCCGCCCCTCACCACTCCTCCTCCGCTCACACACACGCCTCGTTTGGAGTACAGAAAGCCTACCTGCCTCCGCTCGCACAGAGACAGAGCTACAGCGCTAGGACTGGCTACAGATACTAACTCACCGCCTAGTTGATACTGTTATACAAATAAACTATTTATGTTGAACTGAATATAACTTTTGTGTTATTATCGGATGTTGGTGCCATATCTACAGCAGGCTAAATACATTAGCCATAACTATTCCACTGAAGGGCGAGATCCTCTCTAACATCCTTCCGTTCTCTCCTGCTCGGCCCTTATCTCGCCAATTCTCCAATATACCGTAAATCCAGCCTAACAAAGTATCAATTTTAAAAGCCTTTATTTAACTTGCATTGTATATTTGTTCGGGTGGAATCTTGTTACTCAATTTTTAAGCAGATATCTTCAACCGATTGAGCTGAAATTTTGTATACAGGTTTAGTTTGGAACACAATACACCATAAACTGCGTGACATCATTCTAAATCCAATATGGCGCGAAATCCAAGATGGCGGAATAGTTATTTTTTATGCACTTCTGCAATATGGGTATCAAATGAAAGGGCTTGCCGAGAATAATTAGAAAAATATTCTGACATCACTCTTAAAGCAATATGGCGAACTTTTGAAGTTTTTTAGTTCGAAATTAACCTACAAATGACCTTGCAACAATAATGCGTTGAATGAAATGAATAGACTCGGAAACCTAGCCAGCGATAACCAAAAAATAAAAAATAAATAAAAAGCAAAAAATTTTTTTATTAAAAATGCTTTTATTTAAATGCTCTAAAACGAAGAAAATAAAATTTTCCTTCAAAATTTTAACTATCAGCTTGTAACCTCATTATACACAATTTATGTGATCATAAAAATCATAAAATTTTATGACCATATAAATTGTGTATTATGAGGTTATAAGTCGATAGTTAACATTTTTAAGGAAAACTTTATTTCCTTCTTTTTAGAGCATTTAAATAAAAGCTATTTTAAAAAGTGTTTTTTTTTTGCATTTAATTTTTTTCAGGCTTAACTGTGACTTTTTAGGATCTGATACGAATTTTGCTGCCTGTTTTTGCCCACGTTTTGTTCAGTACGCGGCAAAACGCAATACATAGTAAAAAAATGGTAGTTAGTGGCAAATGCAGTGTAGTAACGCGAAGAGAACTGATAGTTTCGTGCCTAAATTTCAACTACGTTACGGCGCTGCGAATGCAATTCTTCCCATACATTTGTGAGGGCTCGAAGTAAGCTTCTGATTCATAGACATGAATATCAACATACATACATAAACTCACGTCTTTATCTCCGAAGGGGTAGGCAGAGGCGTCACCAGGACACCCACATTTCGCCTTGTATGTTCCGTCCCACGATGTGATAGGGGGCGAGCCTATCGCCATATCGGGCACAAATTCCTGACTCCGGACTGATAATTAATAGAAAAATCCAATATAACTTTGCCCGACCCGGGAAATGAATATTAAATTATGAAAGTATTTGATAGTCAGACCTTGTCCTTGTCAAGGAAAAATCTAACAATACAATAGACAAAATTGAATCAATCACTACTCAGATCGACTTTAGAAATCGTGAGGATGTTCACTATAACAAAGCACCAAAAATCTCGAATGCAATGTTGAATGTTCTAAAAAAGTTAATCATACATTAACGATTCAAATATGACTGATTTACACTCTGAATCGTGCTGAATTCAATAAGCAAGGTCGCCCATGGTCAAGGTACTCAAGAGGTTACCTGGACCCCACATTGATATATCGGAATTTCACGATCGGCTAGTGCACATCCAGTCTCAAGCACTCTAACACAGCTTAATCAACCCACGAGAGATGATTATCTGTCCCCTTGTGTACTATACCGGGTATATCAAGACTGCGACCGAAAACGAAGCCAGGTGGTAGTTTCAGTGGTGACAAACACGATGCAAATAAAAATTTCGCCAAAATTTTGTGTTTGGGTGGTAAATACCTAGTTTCTGCGAAAATACTAATTTAAACCATTACGTACCATTGCGTGTTTAAAAATAAAGAGGTGTACATCATTATTTTTGGAAAACTATGTATATATCACCCAAAAACGACGATGAGTAAAAAATTACAAAAAAAAAAGTTGTCGATTTTATTTGCGAAATTTTTACGTGCTTTGTGTCTGAAGTCACTAATACTGCCACCTGGCTTCGTTTTCGGTTGCAGTCTTGATATACCCTGTATATCAGCAGGACACTTATCTTATGAAAACCTTCCTTCCAGCTTAACAGTAAAATCATACAAAGCAATGTGAGTTACAACTTTGTTATGACGTTCATTCATTACAACATAGTCTCAAAACCTCAATGGCTACATTCTTCATATGACGGATTAACAACAAAACTGATGGTACTGTAGAATATTCGTACCCATCTCGACAGTGGCCATTGTACATAAAGTGTGAAACCTTCAATAATAACACACGGAGGTGCTTTGTTTTAGTATCATTCAATGTAGCTGCTTTTAACGAGCAGATAATGTATCGTCAAACTTCAAGTGTAATTTATATTGATTTCTCTTGTAAATATTGACTCTGTTTTAGCACTCCACTTACCCATTAGAAACTTTTACTACTATCTGTAGTAGTAAAACATTGTTCAAAGCAATGAAAGTTTTCCGCTAAGCAACAAAATATGACGTAAGAGCAGGAATGGTTAATGATCTATTTCAGTTATCTCATTCGGAATATGATACTACGTGCATTATTAAAGTCATGAACTACCAACATAATTTAACACCGACCAACTTTGTTACGAGTGGCATAATTGATATTTAATTGGGATTATTTATTTCTCTAATAGCTTTTAAGTACTGTAGAAGCCCATAATAGCCTACTGCTGTGTACAGGACTCTACTAAAACAGAGAGTTCGATTAGGAAGGCTAAGGTTATAGTGCATCACGCTGGTCTAGTGTGGATTGACGATCTTCAGATCCCAGAGGAAATGCAGGTTTATTCTATTCAAGTTTTAAAGTTTTGGCCTATAAGAATATAGGCTGCCATTTCGGCGGCATGCATGTTCATTTAGGATGTTTTCCTTCACCGTTAAAGTGTGTGGTAATTGACGCTGAACGCTTCTTTTTAATGTCAAGGTTAAATATTTTCAAAATATATCCAGATCATGCTACGAAGAAAGCAACTCCAAAAACACTGAAAGGAAATAGAGAACGTTTTGAAACTGAAAATCTGAAAAACTTCGCTTGAAGCACCGAAATACTTTGATATCGTCCATACCACGCCCATCGCAAAAATGTAAGTAGCGCACTGAGTCATCGATCACAATTACACGCGGTCCATCTCGGAACCTGATGTATCGATTATGAAACACTCGAACACGAGCACACACAAGGCGAGCTTCACAAAGTGGATCAGCAGAGTGCTCCAGTATAAATATTGTACTCATTTACTGCACCTTATCAGTCCGCCACGGCGCATCACTTCGGTAGCTTCTCATTATTAAATACATCAATATGAAAGTGGTAAGAAAAAAGTGGTGCATACGAATATAATAATATTCGTTCAATGAGTGCGTACTGTATAGTAAGCTGACTCAATCGGTATAAACTTCAAATAACAGTAATAGACTCACAAAATATGATAACAGAGTTTTATTTTGTAATACCTTTTTTATTAGTAAAATTATATTAGCAGTACGGTTTCACCTTCAAATATAATTATTTTTAATTTAGTCTCAAATATTCTCACTATTTTATCTTACAGTTCATCTTAATGGTCGCGGTGGTTGTGTGCCACAGCGCTAAACTGGACAAGACTTACCTCCCGCCGCACGCACAAACATCTGGGGGAGTTGATGGCGTCCTGCAGACTCCCGTCCTAGACGCGAGACAAGGACAGAACCCTTTCGCACCTAATGCTTACACACAGTCCGCCAACCTGCAAGCCTACAGTACTGCGCAGAACGCTTACGAGCGTCCCCGGGCTGCTGCGGAAAGGAACGCCGCCACCCTCCGCCAAGATAACTCCAACGACGGCGAGCGCTACTCGTATGCTTACGAGACCGAGAACGGTATCTATGCTGAAGAGAACGGCGTGGCGAGCAACGGAGTGCAGGCTCAGGGCGGGTTCAGCTACACCGGCGACGACGGCAAGCAGTACTCCATCACGTACACTGCTGATGAGAACGGGTTCGTGCCGCAGGGCGAGCACCTGCCCACCCCGCACCCCGTGCCTGAAGAGATCCTGCGCGCGCTGGAGCAGAACGCCAGGGACGAGGCCGCCGGCATCTACGACGACGGTACGTACTGCTCCTAACTATAATATTATACCTTGTGTCTATACATGTACTCCATACTCAATGTGTTCGTCGTTGCAGGCTCGTACAGCGCCGCCAAGTACGGCGACGCGGACGCGAGGAGCGCCGGCTACGCCTACCCTGCTGGCAGCGGCTCCTCCGCAGTGAACAGCGCAGACTCCGTGGTGGTCCCCGCCGCCCCCCACCACTCCTCCTCCGCACACACACACGCCTCGTTTGGAGTACAAAAAGCCTACCTGCCTCCGCTCGCACAGAGACAGAGCTACAGCGCTAGGACTGGCTACAGATACTAACTCACCGCTTAGTTGATACAGTTATACAAATAAACTATTTATCTTGAACTGAACTTTTGTCTTTAAATCTTCAAAATTTTGCAAACAAACTTCCGCCATGAAATATCTAAATCTTTTTGATTTAAGATGCGACGAAAGAAACTTCTGGGAAAAATTTTAAATACGAATGATTGTTCAACTCTTATTCGTAATAATCAAATTTCTAATGTAACATAACTGAAATTTAAATACAACAGAGACAGTACCTACCATCAAGTATTGCAAATAGTGTTTTTGCACTTTTGTTTTTTCCTGATACCCACGACACAAGACTCGATCTTATTGTGGGGTCAGGACTATGTATGTGACTGTTGGGTGTATTTATTAATATTATTATTTATGTTTGAACTACAGAAGCTACCATCCTCACGCCTGTATCTCTGTCAGGACAGGGAGAGATGGCATCAGCTCCACCCAAAGCTTGCCGAGGTCTCTTTCTTCCCACGATTTCATAGAGGTCTTGCCTTTGGCTATATCGAATCTAAACTTCAATCTAGAATCTTACGAATGGAGGATTCCACGAGCTGAAAATCAGACTTGACGTGTAACAAATCACACTTACGTTGGCAACCAATAAGGCAACTATTCAATACAATTATGATCGAAATTTAAAGGCACGCCTAAATTTTAAACTGAGAAAACTAAGTAGCTAAGTATAAAAAAACTTGTAAAGGGAACTTTTATTTGTAGATCTTGTTCGAATACGATAATTAACTAAAATGATTAGCCCAATTAGTCAATCCAACAATTCCTGTTCATCCAAAGGTTGCCAGGAAGAAATCGCTTAATGCGATATGGTCACTGATTGTACCATTTTAATTTGTATTGTTATCAAATCCCTATCTAACTTCATATGTACAATAAAGAGTATATTATTATTATTATTATTGTTTATTAACTAAAAAGCCTAATTTATGACTTTTTGGTACCACGCATCGTATTTAGTAAATAGTCTTAGAAAATAGTCTCTCTTAAATAATCTTAAGGTACATGGTTTAATCAACTTTTAAAATACCATTTATCGTATTATTTAAGATATTATTATTATTAATTTGTGTCCAGCAAAGCTTTATTTAACTGATATAATATTTTTGAAAATTCGCGAAAGAACCCTCAAATAGTAATAAAGGTATTAGTAGACTAAATGGAGGAAATACCGAAAGATTATAATATTAGGCAAATCATTCAGTTTTGAATCATTTACACTTACTATCCGCTTTTAGAAATCTTAAAACGGATTTAATTGATAGACGCAACGTGCAAAATGTGTGGACTTTGACAGCCTCCGTGGCACAGTTGGTTAGATACCGACTGTGAAAGGAGAGGTCGAGGGTTTGATCCCGGGACCGACACAAATGTTTGTGTGATCCACAGTTATTTGTTTCGAGATTGATTTTTTGTGAGGCGGAAAATTCTATCGTATTTTCTGATACCCCACACAAGACATCTTAGTGTGGGGTCAGATATATGTTCATATTTTGCTTGTTTTTTTTTTCGGC
Source organism: Deilephila porcellus (assembly GCA_905220455.2). Taxonomy (NCBI): domain Eukaryota; kingdom Metazoa; phylum Arthropoda; class Insecta; order Lepidoptera; family Sphingidae; genus Deilephila; species Deilephila porcellus. The sequence continues at coordinate 13,102,275 of LR999988.1, forward strand.
GAATGGCGAGACAAGCCTGCCATTCGCCTGATGGTAAACGATACGACCGCGCATGGACAGTAGCAAAACCAAACAACACCATGAATTACTAAGCAATGCTTGGTATTTCACTGTGCTCGTCATCCTAAGACATAAAATGTTAAGTCTCGTTATGTCTAGTAGTTACTCTGGCTACAATGTTCTTCAAACCGGAACACAGCAGCTTTATTAGCAATACCTGACTGTTAGGTGTATTTATTTATTTGACTATTATTGACTTTCGTTCATTTATTTATATACTATTTTCGCTATAGAATACGTAGGTTATATCAGTGGACCCAATCAACTCTTTCGACCGTGTCAATAAACCTGAAAAAGGGTGTGTGTTGTCTAATTTACTTCTGAATTTTGTATAATTATGTTTATTCAAAAAAACAAAAACTGTATCAGGCCATATACGTCCTACTACAGGGCACGAGCCTCCTCTACAATCGAGAGGGGTTAGGCCATATAGTCCACCACGCTGGAATTATGTTACAATAATATTATTATTTAAATTATTTTGCTCTTTTCTTCCGCGTCGGCGTCGACACTTTCCATTTAAGTTATTGGATAGAAGGTTTTTTAATAAGGTGACATCTTTCAGAAATTAATCTAATTTCTATAATGAATTTCGAATCGAAGGTCTTTTAAATTTTTCATTTTTTTTTTCAGATTTAAAGACAAAAGTTCAGTTCAACATAAATAGTTTATTTGTATAACAGTATCAACTAAGCGGTGAGTTAGTATCTGTAGCCAGTCCTAGCGCTGTAGCTCTGTCTCTGTGCGAGCGGAGGCAGGTAGGCTTTTTGTACTCCGAACGAGGCGTGAGTATGTGCGGAGGAGGAGTGGTGGGGGGCGGCGGGGACCACCACGGAGTCTGCGCTGTTCACTGCGGTGGAGCCGCTGCCAGCAGGGTAAGTGTAGCCGGCGCTCCTCGCGTCCGCGCCGCCGTACTTGGCGTCGCTGTACGAGCCTGCAACGACGAATACATTGAGTATGGAGTACATGTATAGACACAAGGTATAATATTATAGTTGGGAGCAGTACGTACCGTCGTCGTAGATGCCGGCGGCCTCGTCCCTGGCGTTCTGCTCCAGCGCGCGCAGGATCTCTTCAGGCACGGGGTGCGGGGTGGGCAGGTGCTCGCCCTGCGGCACGAACCCGTTCTCATCAGCAGTGTACGTGATGGAGTACTGCTTGCCGTCGTCGCCGGTGTAGCTGAACCCGCCCTGAGCCTGCACTCCGTTGCTCGCCACGCCGTTCTCTTCAGCATAGATACCGTTCTCGGTCTCGTAAGCATACGAGTAGCGCTCGCCGTCGTTGGAGTTGTCTTGGCGGAGGATGGCGGCGTTCCTCTCCGCAGCAGCTCGGGGACGCTCGTACGCGTTCTGCGCAGTACTGTAGGCTTGCAGGTTGACGGACTGTGTGTAAGCATTAGGTGCGAAAGGGTTCTGTCCTTGTCTCGCGTTTAGGACGGGAGTTTGCAGGACGCCATCAGCTCCCCCTGATGTTTGTGCGTGCGGCGGGAGGTAAGTCTTGTCCAGTTTAGCGCTGTGGCACACAACCACTGCGGCAAATAAGATGAACTGAAAAATAAAACAGTGAAAAAATTTGATACATTATTTAAAATATATGCGTTTAAAGGTTTAACCGCAATGATAATATAATTAATTTACGAATAAAAAAGGTAGAACAAAAAACTGATGTCATAGAATGTGAGTCAAGTCAAGTCATGTACAAAAGGTCAAAAACCTGATATTTGAAATGTGTACCGATTGAGTTAATTGACTATGAGAAGGTACTCGAATTATTGAAACGAATATATTATTGTGCACCACTTTTTTCTTACCACTTTCATATTGATGTATATAATAATGAGAAGCTACCGAAGTGATGCGCCGTGGCGGACTGATAAGGTGCAGTAAATGAGTACAATATTTATACTGGGGCACTCTGCTGATCCACTTTGTGAAGCTCGCCTCGTGTGTATTTGAGTATTTCATAATCAATACGTCATCGCGGATGGACTCCGCCTAATTTAGATCCATTGCTCTATACAATATTTTAATTACTTGCAATTCGACCTTGGGTGTGGCAAAGATGATACGTGTTTTTTTTTAACATTACAAGAATGTTTGTTCTGTGAAATTTAATTTTCCATAACAACAATTCGGAATCGTTTGGAAATTTTCTTTTTCGATTTTTTCGGGAGATTCAAATGTCTTTCGTAGTTTAAGATTCCCATTACACAAGACTTGTATCCTAGTGTGGGGTCTTGGGTGTTTGATCAGTGTTTTGAACGTGAGGAGATAACGATATTCAATATAAAAACACATTACACATAGTAACACTAGGTTTCGCTCGAGACTTAACTTTCGTTAAGGTGAGTTGTGTCAGTCAATTAGGTTTTTGGTCGACATAGGGACCAGGAATATATAAATAAAAAGTGTTATTATATCTCTAGGAAACAGTATATTTTATGAAAGGAACTAGACAGAAGATAAGTTGAGTTGTTGTTGTCGATGGATGGTGAGACGAGCATTCGCCTGATGGTATGCGATATGACCGCTCATGGACAGTAGCAAAACCAAACAACACAATGAATTACAAAGCAATGCTTGGCATTCCACTGCGCTCACCATCCTGAGACCTAAGATGTTAAGTCTTATTACGCTCAGTATTTACTCTGGCTACAATGTCCTTCAAACCGGAACACGACAGTGAATTTACACTGCTGTTTGGCGGGAGAACTAGCCATTGTGTTAGTAGGTACCCAGGCGGCCTCGAAGACAGATTTATACGTATTGAAGGGAAACCAGAGTAACCAGGCGGCCTCTCTGATATGAGAGACCTACCACCAGTAAAATGTAATTGTAACATAAAATATCAAGTGAAGTGAAGGTCACTGCCAACCTTGACTTGACACCAGCTCAGTTGAAATATATGAATCACTTATCGACCTCCATTGAAGTGTGTGGGTGGATCTTTTCTTAATTTACGAGATGTCACGCTTGTGGCTACAAATGGTTTCAGATACAAGCATGATTTTAGTACATAATTGAGGAAGTTATTACGAGGTTTAATACTTGAGATATTGCCTCTGGCTCATATTGGTACGTTTAGGTTGCGAAGTTTTAAGTTTAATTTCGAGGTCGGAAAATACAGTATTTTGGTTTGAAAATGAGTTGCATGGAGTGAAACTAATGCTCGTGATGATGATAGCCTTAGCTCGACCTATGCTATTTCTTATTATATACCATATTAATCATAAAGAAATTCCGTGACATAATGGTCGACATAGCAATAAACTTTAAAGGAAATCGGTAGCTTTTATCTTGAATCGAAGATGCATTTTACATCGGTCTCAAAATTACCATTGTATATAAATGTGTAAATAAATCTATAATTAAGAGCAATCGCCGCAGTGCTTTCAGGGCGTCACCCACATTCATTTGTCGCCGTACACTGCGGGACAAGTTGAAAGGTCAAGGCGCGATAATTTTTATTTCGTGAACTATTATATGAAGTAACAAATATAATAACTTGTTTAGTGACAACTACAATTAGGGATTGTCACGGCGTTTGTCCATCACGGGCACGTGTAGTCATTAGAGGTTAATATTAACATTGGTATATATATTGTTTCGTGTATGGCTTATCGCACATCTCGATTGATTCCCGCTTTGAAGACGTCGTGCAGTATGAAGAGATTTTTGGTTAGTTTTTTTTCTTTATTGAAGAGCTTAAATCATTTTTTGATTGTTTTGGCCGTTAAAAGGCTAAGTTTGGTCTGTGCTGCAAATTTTCCTATGAATACAAATGTGTGAGGTTGTGAATATTGTCTTAAATGCTATGAAATTCTGGAGTACTTATACGTTCGTTCTAGAACACATAAAATAATATCATAACGCTTAAAATGATGCTATTTAATTTGGGTTAGTTACAATGCCTATTTTTCTCGATTGGATATTATCACAAAAGTAATTAACCCTTTGTCATTTTGTGGACATTCTTATTCATTTTTAGAACAACCATTTTTTTTTTGTTGAAGTCATTGCAATATTTATAAGAAAATTTATTTGTACATTTTTATTTCGACAGACAGATGTAACACTAGTGGTATGCATATTTCGCCGATTATAAATGTCTTAAGATAGAAAAGGGGGAAAATAAGTCTCGGCAATATACTTGTATATGTAGAAACATAACCTCATCAAAATCAAATCAAAAACAAAATATTCTTTATTCAAGTAGTCTTTTACAAGATCTTTGAATCGTTAATTTCTGCTACCACCGCTTCAGGACATGTTGTAGCTGATATGTTTCCAATAATAAAGGATATTTTTCGTCCTAAAATTTTCAGCACAAATACTAAATCGATGAACCAATTGACTCATTTTAATAGTGCATTTTTTAAATTTCAGCTTTGTTTGGCCATGGTCTTGGCGGCCTCAGAAAAGTTAGACAGGCGATATCTTCCACCACCTAGTGCAAAATTTTCTGGTGGAAATCCTGAGGACTTACAAGTTCCGTTTGAATTTATAAAAGAAACATCACAGATCAAAAATAACTTTAATTACTTAAAAGAGTACATAACAAAAACTTCTACACAACAACATATATCTGGAATAGCACCCGATGGTTCCATAGACTTGAGCAATATTGAAAACCGAAATAATAACGAATTTCATAAAGAAACCCAACCAAGACAATATGCTGCAAATGCTAATATTATGCAAGAGAGTATTAATACACATAGAAACTTCGGAAGAAATAAGGTTAATGAAACAACTCCAATCACCGACCTTAAAAACCAAAGACCCACTAACTTCAATACTTTTGTTCTATCTAGCCCATCTAAGCCACATTCTTCATCAGGAGCCCGTAGAAAAATTGCCTCAATGAGTACGAAACCTCACCCAGAAAGGTCCCAAACGAAGCCTGATAAAAAGGCAGTTATCCTTAACTACCACAATGTTTTAACACCTGAAGGGTTTTCATATAGTTACAATACTTCCAATGAAATAAGCGCAAGTGAAAGTGGTACAGCGAATAACGGAGTGAGAGCTAAAGGAAGTTACTCTTATAAAGGAGATGATGGTAAAATATATAAAGTTGTTTATACCGCTGATGAAAATGGTTTTCGGCCTTATGGTGATCATTTACCTACTCCTCCACCGGTATCAGAAGCTATACAACATCTTATTGAAAAGGCAGCGAGGGAAAAAGAAGTTGGTATTTCTAATGATGGTAAGTGACTAATAACATTAATAAGTTGCTAAAGAATATATTATAAGCGACCCGCTGAGTATTAATCTTATTTGCGCCTTCCATCCCCACACCGAGATTTTTGTGTGGCCCACAAATATAATATTTGTGTATTTATTTATTTGCATAAACAGTGATTTTGTACCATTGGCCGTAGACTTCGAAAATATAATTACTATTAATATATTTTTTGTTTCCTTGAGATCTATTCCATTTTTACACGAAATACGGCATTTAAAAAAATAGAATATTCTTTTGTATTGTATAATTACAGGATCTTACGACGAAGCCAAATATGGATATAAGAAATATCAAGGTGCAATGGAACGATATCATCCAGAATTACAAGGTTTTACCAATATTAAAAGAAATCAATACAGTGATTATCAAAAACAGAAAATAGGGGTAAGAGGAGTCCATAAGAAACCTTTTTCTTCAAAAAACATAGGTGCTGAATTTAATACAGGAACATCTTCTAGTGAACGTCTTAAGGATAATTCAATTGTAATACTAGCTCAAGGCACAGCAACATTTAAGAGTGCTGATGATCCAGAGATTGTTTTTCAAGCTGAATATGTGAGCAGTAGACCAGAGATTATAAATGGTTATCCTAATGAACGAAACCCTTACACGTTTACGCAAGGTAAATTGTTTGATTCCAAAGTAAAAGAAGATGATAATGATTTAAAGAAGCCTGTAGAATTATACAACAATTCCAATAAAAATACACAAAATAATATAGTGCATGATCATTCTCAAAATACATTGTATCTTGGAAATAGAAATTCTAATCAAAATCCGGAACTACTACATATCAACCATCACCTTAATAGTTTAAAACAAGCGCAGGTAAATACGCCAATTCAAAACTTGGCGTATTTTAATAATAATGTTCCAGCACTTATTACAAAATCCGATAATAATATTCTGAGAATTGTTCCAGTTAACGAACTACACAATTTAGGATATATTTATGTCACACCTGCTACCAAATTTGAAGAAACTGCATATCAAAATATGAATAATGAGAAATTTCCATTCAACTCTGATCAAGAACTTGCTATAGGAGATGACGATATTATTACTATTAAAGTTCCATTAAATACTTCCAACGTTTCGAATTCAGACACACTGCCAACTCCAATGACTACTGATCAATATACTACAGTGAACATCATGAAGAATATCAAAGATGCAAACCGAGAATTTGATTACCTCGATAGCTCTAAAATTCCACTCTACTTCGTAGACTCAACCACTATGCCATCAAATATTAATATCGATCACAATGAAACTTTGGAAATGGGACTTCAGTCCTCTATTGCCCCAGGATTTAGCCACACCCTCAGTGAAGTATATACGTATACTATGCCTCAACAATCAGGAGCATTTGAAAACAATAATAAATCTAAAAATGGTCCAGTAAATCAAGATTATTCTGCTGACTATTCAGATGTTACCTCTGAATTTTATGGTGCAAATATCAATCTAGACCCGCTTTTAAAAAATAATTTAGGTGTTTCAAGTAAAGGTAAATTGGATATTGAAAATGTTTACGATGCTGCGGACGTAGATATTCAAAAAAGTAATACTAGACCTTTGAAAGCAATTAATAATGAGGAAAATTATAGTGGTGTAATTTCACGGGTAACAACCACTAAAAGAATAATTGGTGAAGATTTCAGTGGACCCAAACGACCTCAATTTTACAACTCCATAACTGGATATCATTACTAACAAATTGTATCATCGCTATGATTATTTATGCAGCTTAAAGAATAAATAATATACTAAAGAGCCCTTGTTTCTTTTTCCTTCATCCACTAGTAAACCAGAAGGAATTGTTTCGGTATGCTACATAAAAATGACTACTGATGTTATTTTCAATGTAAAGATGTATCATTTCGTCATAGATGATAACTTTAACGAGCACGAACATTCAATTACTCACGTATATTATTTATTAACATGCAGTTTTGTAAAATAACGGTCAATGTCGATGACAGATGTTCCAAAAGATTTCTTTTTCTTTTTTTTATTCTCAGCTGCCGGCGCAATTTTGCATGCTGTATAAACCTTGGCTCACATTATTTCCTTAAACGTTTTGGAGATATAGACACATAAGTAATCCTGGCCTAACACTGAAATATAAGTAAGGTTATCTTGTACAGAAAAGAAACCAGAGAGAATTTATAATCCTGCTTCATCTATATCCGAAACAACTATTAGTATAACTTAAACATTAATTAAATTGTTTCTATTCGAAACAAAGCTTATATTATAGCTTTTGGCAGGTCTATTTGGTGCACCATCGCGAAGGCTGTTACGTTTTATTTTTAATAGTAATAGCACTTAAGTTACATAAATGAACATACAGGATAAAAGTCTTAATTTTTTGGAGAAAAATAATCACGAGTGATTACCAACCAAGCTATAGACGATCAGTCAGAATTTAAATTCAAAGTATTTTGTCTAGTTAGTAGTTTTATGTGATGCTAACTGACCTAAAAGTCGTTTGTATTGACAAGCTTATTGTGTTAAAATAAAGGGCTACTTTCAAAATATGTATATGTCAGGGACTCAATTATTTGTGCAAATTAGTATATTTTATTTTAGTTACTTTTATTATCTCTTGTGTAACAAGACTGGTAACTACTGTGTTACAACTCCAAATTGCAGATATTTTGGTAGTTGAAATGTAGAGATGTTTGTGAGTGAAAATTAAATCATTCGGATAGACTTATGACAGTCTCAAAACATATTCGTTGAAATGAAAACACATAGAACAAATTTTATTCAAGTCCGTAGTTTTAAATCTAAATCTGGTATTTTATTTTATTTTTATTTTTTTTTATTTGGGAAACATACAATATCTTTACTCTTATAAACTAGGTAACATAACTTAAAATACATAAATCAATAAAGTTTCCACTTATATAAAGCTATTTTACAGTAACAGTAGATGATAAAGGACATTAATAATAATTAGCACAAACATTTCATTTAAAAAAAATATTACAATTTAAATAACAAGTTATTAATTATATATAGTAAAAGGTAAATAGACAAAAAAAAAACAGAAATTGTTGATTAATAACATAGACATAATGTAAATACTTAACTTAATAGCGTATTCATAATTTTTCTTAATTTAGTTTTATACGAATTAGGTTTTTCGTTGAAAATATCTATTGTGCAATAATCCTTATTATATATATGACAAGCACGATACAAAAATGTGTTGCTGCAATAATTCGATTTACAAGCAGGTACATGAAATAGGGATTGTTTACGTAAATTTAATCGAGGACATTTCAACTGAATGCAATTTAACAGTAATTTACTGTCTACTTTGTTATTCAAAATCCTATACAAGAACATTTGATCTCTCTCACGCCGACGATCCACCAAAGAGGACATATTTAATCTTGCTATTTCCGATTCGCCAAACCTATATTGTAGATGCTTTAAAAACTTATTTTGTATTTTTTCTATTAAGTTGATGTATACGTTGTACTGTGGGTTCCAAACTATAGATGCATATTCCAAGATAGACCGCACAAATGAGTTATAAAGAAGAACAAGACTTGAACACTGTTTCAATTCTTTACCCATTCTCAGAACAAAGCCAAGCATCTTGTACGCCTTAGAAGTCACTTGTTCAAAATGATGAACAAAAGTTAACTTTGAATCCAAAAATATACCCAAATCACTGACTATAAATACTCGCTTTAAAATTTTACTTTTCAAAGTATACTTTTCGAAGTATAGTCGTATGGTATAACGAATATATTTTTGATATTTCATATAGTTAAAATGACATAATTAAATATTTTATTGCTACAATCCGAGTCTCAAAACAATATTTTTTTCCTAACAATATATATTTTCAAATATGTACAAGTACTACAACAAAGTAAATACAAAGTTCTTAGTTTGAAGCCCCATCTAACTTAAAAAGCTCGCAAAAGTCTATCAAGAGATTGTAGCTTCACAGCGTGGCTTAACGAAGTTTTTAGCATTTGCGACAGATGGCGTTCATTCAATATAATTGTTTTTTAATTCATACGATTTTGAAATCTTTCGAATCAAGATACAATAATTATAAATATTAGCTTGAAAATCATAGACCACTAAAATCCGTAGGTCAAAGGTATAAAATAATTTATTTATTTATTTAAATATCTATTACATTCATGTCATGATTGAATAATAAGAGCATATTGAATAAATAGGATTACAACGTATAATCAATATTAGAGGTGAGCATAAATTATACTGAAATGAAATAGGTATAATTAAATTAAATAAAACGAAAGTAATTTATTGAATCCATTAAAATGTTCAACATTATTTAGATTCAGTCATTTTTTGAACTACCACCCGGTTCGGAAAGTATGTTGCAATTACAATACCGCGACTGCTGCGGCGCGGAGGTGCGGTCGACGAGACTCGGAAAAGTAAAGGGCAATTCGATTCCATCATCGGAAGATTTTGAATCTTAAATTATATAAAAGACCAATTGTTAACTTCTATCTATCTATCTATATCAGCCCATATACGCCCCACTGCAGGGCACGGGCCTCCTCTACAATCGAGAGAATCGATTGAGAGTGGTTAGGCCATATAGTCCACCAAGCTGGCCTAGTGCGGGTTGGCGGACTTCCCGTAGAAATTCTTTAAAATCACTACGGTATGCAGGTTTCCTCACGATATTTTCCTTCACCGTTAAAGTGCGTGATGATTGACTAACAATACACACATAACTCCGATAACACTTATTGTTAACTTAATATTATTAATATTAAATATCAGTACAACAATTATAATACATCATTGTTTGTATAACAACCTTTAATGTGCCGCCCGAGTCTTTGGAAAACAATTGCTGAAAGCCTCAAAACCTCCTCAAGTCTAACTCCCCTTTCCGTTTTTTAAAGAAAAGCAATTCACGTGCAATTCCAAGAACTGTACGTGTTGATAGGTCGCAACCAATTTTTATTTATTCTGGCTCGGCGCACTGGATGAATCGCACGGGGGGGATAAGTGGTTCAAGTGGAGTATTGACCGACCATAGACTACAACTATCTTTCACTGATCAAAACAAATTAAGGCGGCCTATTTGAATCCAGATAAACTCAGGTTGCTCTCTGAACGCGACATGATTAGGTCGCTACGATGATCTTTACTGTGTATATTGGTCACAATCCTAGCATATTTGAGCAAATTAAACACTTTAAGCAAAGTTATGTAAGTTTGTTCATACTCTTAATATAAATATATAATTACACGTAATAGTTACAATATTGGGCGATTATTTAGAAGCGCCGACATGGCGAGGTCACCGAGTAATGAAAACATTCCGACTGCCAACCGCTATTTATACGCCGGTTGTGAATCGAACCAAATTGTTAATTATTGGTTTTAGAGAAGCATCGAGACAAATCTATGAGATACTAAAATACGCTTGCTGCACCTACGCATTCATAATAATTCATAGAAATTTAGGTGTGAACTAATTAAACAGTGAGGGAAAGCGTAATAAAAATAAACTTGTAAACTTTTGTAATGCAAGATAATTGCTAGAAAAAAAAAGAAGACGAAGAGCTTAACATACATGTATATCCGCACATTTATTATTAAAGGTGCCAAGAGTTCTAAGAACGAGGTGAGTTCATCGCTATACCTCTATGAATTCCTGTAGTGCTCAACTGAATATTTTAAATACAAATACTTTTAGCTTTAACGTCAAACCCGCTATAGTGACCCACACAAGTGAGTCGCGTTCCGGATTCAAGATGTGTGTGCGATTATTATGTGTCTATAAGGGCAGGCCGGAAGAATTGTGCCAACAGCCAAGTCATGGTTAATTTCTGTTCGATGACTACAGTATCTAGATCGAACTGCACGCATCACTGGTTACATTGTAGTGTCTATAATCAGGCCAAAATAAATAAAAAGATCGCCCGATCTGGAATCAAATCCACGGTGTCACGATTCTCAATCTATACATGCTGTAAATACCAACAAGGTATACATATTACGATTATTTACATGGGTGTTAAAACATTTTTTCCTTGCAAGATATCAGTCAGACCGTACGTACACGGATTAATTTTTTCGATATTTTTCACATTATTGAATGCGTAAAAACACTTAAGATCCGGTTGAGGATGTCGGAGCGGGCCTAAAGTTGAAGGCCGGCCTTTGTTGCCGAACTACATGTTTGTTATACATTCTCATTTTAGGCCACTAGATTAAGATTACGATCACTTCACCTTTTATGTAGGTCTTTTGGATGTATCTGTAGGTAAGATTCGAATATCGTCCTTAGCAAACATGGTCAAATCAATTACAATCTACAGTATTATTAATTGGGCATTCTGGGATATTTAAGAAAAGAAAATACCTCCATAATTCTTAAAGATCTTCGTGTAATCTATGTTTGCATCGCCAAGGCTTGGAGTCTTTACAATCCACCACGGCATCCGCCGACTATCCAACTGCCATTTTTATCTTGAATGTATGGTTTTTATTATTAAATTTATTATCTTAACGTGCTTTTATCTATATCATCTGACTAATAAACTTACCTATTTCATGAAATAAAAAATACATGTTAAAAACACAGATACCAATACTAAAGAACTTTCCTGGTCACCTCTCTAGACACGCATCTTAATTAATATTTACAAAGCATTTCCATCATATTATAATGCCGCCAGTTGCCACATTGGATCGAGTGCACTGTTTATATGGCAAAATGTCTTGCAACTAAATGTTTCATTTGAAATGAAAAGTTGCCGATGACAAGGCGATACTAACTTGTAAAGAAGTGGATAGTTATCACAGTAATACCCCGATAAATGATATTCTGACTTATGTTACTCCAACTTACGTAACGCGGTCTGGCTTTCTGACCGATATCCTGGTTGGGTGAAGAGTCAAATAAATTAGTGTTACCTGGATCCTAAATTCAATTGCTGTCTACATTTCTGTGGTATTTAAAGATATGAGATTAATTTAGATATTCTGTTCATTAATTATATAATATCAGCCCGGAGACAGTCATTTGTGCCCGATATGGCGATAAGCTCGCGCAATATCACGTTGTAGGACGGAACATATAAGGCGAAACGTGGATGTCCTGGTAGCACTTCTGCCTACCCCTTCAGGGAAATAGCCGTGAGTTTATACATACATACATAAACTCACGCCTTTATCCCCGAAGGGGTAGGCAGAGGCGCCACTAGGACACTCACATTTCGTCTTGCATGTTCTGCCCCACGATGTGATAGGGGGCGAGCCTATCGCCATATCGGGCACAAATTCCTGACTCCGGGCTGATATTGAATAGAAAAATCCAATATCACTTTGCCCGACGTGGGATTCGAACCCGAGACCTCAGCTTTGTAACCGTACCGTAATACAACTACGTCACCGAGGCAGTCTGAGTGAGTTTAAATATTTATGTAATATAGATTATTTTATAGTTTTAAACAGATTTTAATAAAAATAATTCTAAAATGTTTGCAATAGTTTGTTGTTAAAAAAATAAGTTATTAGTATCTGATTTAATTTAACTCATTTTTACTTCTTTCGTCTTCCTCCTGCCCACATTTTTACAAGAATTTGTACATGTAAAATTTCCTTTGTACCCTGAGTTACATGACTTCGTCTTATACTGTTACAACCCAGTCCTATTGCGCAAATACTGCACTTCAAAACCATTACAAACGACGAGTAAAATATTTATAAGTTACTGCTTTACGTAATTTAATTTATCGATTCCATTAAGGCTTAAAGCTTGTGACGGCTTTGATGGGCTCGATGTAAGGCGACGCTTTACCGTTTAAAGAGATTATCGTGTCTATTAGTTGAAATGTCGATCCTTCGGCTAGCACGTCGTTTAGAAGGGGCAGTGGGTGGAATCATACTAAATAATTTAAAAAATATTGCATTACAGCTTGCAAAAAGAAGAGTAAATTGATTCTGTATTATGGTTTCTTAGATTTACGCGAATGTTACACATTAAAATAAAACTATTTTATACGGATTTTATCGCGATTTGGTTTAATTTTTACATTTAAATTAATTTTTACAGTCCGCCCCGTGACCACGAAAGCTGTAAAGTAATCGAAACATCGGAAAGTTAAAAAATGTAAATATTAAACCAAATCGCGATAAAATCGGTATAAATAGTTTTATTTCTTTGATTCTGTATTACTAGGTAGTAGGTCTTTTATATGTGAGAAGCTGCATGCGTAGGTACCACCGCAATATCTATTGCTCCCGCCAAAGAGCACTGTTAATGTACTGTTGTGTTCCTGTTTGAAGCACATTGTAGCACTGGACAAAATGCGAATTAACATCTTATGTCTCAGGATGGCGAGCGCAGTGGAATGCCAAGTATTGCTTTGTAATTCATTGCTACTGTCCATGAGCGGTCGTATCACTTACCATCAAGCGAATGGCATGCTCGTCTCGCCATTCATTTCAATAAAAACAATCTTGGACGGTTTACTTAAAAGAGGCATTGAGATGTATGTAGCTGTAACGGTGAGGTGCTTTTGTCTTTGGTGATGGAGGAATTTGTAGCTTTAACAGGAAGGTAAACTTCCTGTATAGAGATCCGACGTTTGGCAATACGTGAGCTCCACTCTTCAACCTAGCAAATCCATAGGCCATCAATTCTCTTACGCTATGTACGCGACCGACTGCCACAATAATTTGCTAATTCACCCATATAAATTATTAACTTTTGTTCTTCTAGGTATCTCGTTATTCCGGATTAAAAAAATAAATTGAACATAGTTCTTCATAACAATAGTTACATCAACAATCATTAATAGGAACCTAAAATAAAGATCACCATACCGGCCATTGAGACTAGATCACGACCTGCATCGTAGGACCGACTCATGCCCAAACCAATGCATTGCAAATGTCATGGCTATTGAACAAAGCGGTACTTATTACGTAGAAATTTCATGAGCTCTCGACCTCCACACCTCCGAACATTTGCTTATCGTGAACTGATTGCGATCGATTTTATAACCGCAGGTGATTCGTGCCTTCTTTAGATTAAAGTGTTTTGACAGTTGCAGACTGATTAATGACATGGATTCGTATTGTGAATGCCGTGCTTCATTTTCGGGTTCATGAAAGTCTTTGTTCTTCTTTCATGGTTTAGCCTTGCTTTAATTAATACTGAATATGAGTGAGTGAATCTTTTGTCTTATTTCATTCATACCTTGTCTTTCATGTGTCAGAGCATACCTTTATAAATATAAAATTATTAGATTAACAACATTTCTGAACATATTTTGTACCACATTATCATAAAAATAAGTTAACTTCTCTTTTTGGTATCCATTAAGCCTTACAATGATTTATATATCAGCAATATTAATAAGGAATTCATTGAATAGAAATGCTCAGCATCGGACAAGTGCGCACAAATATATTTTCCTCTTTCCGGCACATCACATATTTCCTATCTTCTGTATAAGGAGTCATATTCCATTATATTTATAACTTTCAGTTCCCTGTTTTAGGAATTTAAGTATTAATTATGAAGTCATTTTCTTTCCTGTATAATCTTTTTTAAGCGATCTCTTTAAGAGATCTACTATCTATAGCTATTACCTAGAAAATTACGCACGCTAGGGCGCAGTTACCTCTTAACACAATGCTGGCATAATTACTATGAATCCGTATAACCTAACCTATTTCATTTCGGCAGTGCGAACCACCATGATACGAATAACAAATGTGACATTTCACATTTTGTAATGAAATAAGGAGCAACTGGTTCACGTCATGGTAAGGTAACGTTGCCTATGAATACCCACGACACTGGAGGTATGTGGGTGCGTTACCAGCTTTTAAGGAAGTATAGGCTCTTATAATATTTCTCAGAATGATCTCACTAAAGGTCGGACACTCGAATAATGTTATACATAAGTAAGTACTTGTAATATTGCGATATAATAAACTGTAGCGGATGTAGAAAACTGCTCGAGATATATTTCCTTGACCTTTATGAGTCATTTCTCTGTTACGAGCTCAATTGACTTCATTATTTTATTCTGCAAACGGTAATGACATCCATGGTAATTTATGATCATTATAATTGGCTTATTAGTGGTATCAGCGTAATGAGCCTGTCAGCTGCAGGGAACTTAGAAGCTCATATTTAAGAAACGATTTGTCTATGTTCCTCAAATAATTTGGGAAGTATACTCGTAAATAAGATTGGATTTTCAAGATTATAGTTTTCAACTTGCGAGCTATGTAATCGGAAAGGGAAATTATTTCCTTGATTTTTGACTCCTTTGAATTCATTCCATATTTGATATTAGTAAATAAGTTGACTCCTAGCTTTCTGAATCCTTTAGTTATACTGATAAAGGCATTGAATCTACGGCGGAATTCGAGTGTTAAAGAGCTATACTAGTTGCTGAAAACACAGTGATCTCTTTCTCCTACCCTCTCCTTATAATAAACATATTAAACTCGTTCTTTGCCGCCCAATGGAAGATTTTGCCACAAAATCAGCTTTTAAAATTGTTTAAACAATCGTGTAAGAAATGTAAATAAACATATTTAAGATACTCCCGGTTTTTTGAGTATTCATATCGACTCTATTCTCATCAACTAAACCAGTCATTCGTTTACCCTTCCAAACCTATCTACCCAAATACCACACCCCAAAAACCTTAACCCCCCTTCAAGCTATCAACTCATTAACCAGAACACCGTAAAGCTAAACGGATAATGCTTTACACTTTAAAGCCATATACGTGCTATGAATAATCGCGAAACAATAGAAAAATGCCGGCAGCTTGCGCAACAATAACTCCGTGCGCGCTGGTCGTGCGCGCGCCCGATCATTCTCGCCCGCGGTTCTGAGCATGCATCTAGATGATGTAGACGGGAGATTTTAATGTTGCAAGTTTTGTTTAATATTAGAGGGTTGTACAACTGCATTATCTACCACATCTTATAGCAGTACTGCTGACAATGGGTCTCTTTTAATGTGCGGATAAATATAATACAAATAGGGTATTTGACTATCATCGAATGTTTGTATTATTTTGTAGACAAACACAAGTGCCATTAAAACAAAACATTTTTGTGAAAACAGTATTAAAGTAGCTTGTAATATGAGGCAATTATTAGTATTTTAAATGAAAGAGTGGGGACGTAGTGGGAACATCTTACCGTCTCTTTCACACCCGCACACTATAATGCACAGTGACGTCACTAATTTTGTTTTGCATCCCTTTTCTATTACCCCCACTACAAGATTTAAAATGTTTCTAACTTGTTTAATTCTGAATGGATGTACTAAATTCTTTGTCTGCTAGATTTTGGATATGGATACTTTTTGATTAAAACAATAAAAAAAAATGAGTCATATACCCTATTATTTGAGTGCAATTAATGTTGAAATCAATTTTATTTACTTTACTGTCGGGTCGAAGAATCGAAGAAGGATCGAGAGGATTCAAATAATGTTTATTGTGCTAATATAAAATGCATTTAACTGTTTTAATTAGTGCGATAGTTATATCGTGGAAAATCAACAAAGACACAAATAATAATTTTAATATTTGACTAGGTAATACTATTATATATGTCGCAGAATCATACAGATTGCGATTTATATGGCCGTCGTTGCCGTCCGACATGATGATTCTTATTAATCAGTCAGTGCGCACGTTTGGCGCTGTTCCGGGCACGATTACAATAGAAACAATTAAATATTATTAAACCGATCACAGACTCTACTGACAGACCATTCAGCGTTACCATTGGCAACCGATAACTTATAAGACGTCAATCATGTCGGACTGTGTTGCAATTCCAATAAAATAAGTAATATCATTGCGTATGGCATTCATCCTGCGTGGATCAAACTTGTGTGATCTCTAACACGGCCATTCTGCGCCTCAACGCGCTCTCGCGTTGCTTATTGACATCAGAGCCAAGCTAGATGGAACAGCGCATAGCACACAAGCATAGTATTTACACAAACAGCTTTCAACCTCACACACAAAGCAAAGCGTAACAGCTTTCAGCACGTGACTTCTAACGTTTAGCAATGCGTCGTAGCTTTCAGCATCGACCATCAGTCAAAATAGATCAGACCACAATCTCACTGCAAAGCGTGGTAGCTTTCAACAGACAACAAGGACAAAGCGTTAATGCTTTCAATCTATCCTGCAAAGCGTGGTAGCTTTCAACAAATCACAAGGATAAAGCGTTAACGCTTTCAATCCATCCATCTGCAAAGCATGATAGCTTTAAACAGATCACAAGGACAAAGCGTTCATGCTTTCAATCCACCCTGCAAAGCGTGATGGCTTTCAACAGATCCCAAGGACAAAGCGCTCATACTTTCAATCCACCCTGCAAAGCGTGATGGCTTTCAACAGATCACAAGGACAAAGCGCTCATGCTTTCAATCCACCCTGCAAAGCGTGATGGCTTTCAACAGATCACAAGGACAAAGCGCTCATGCTTTCAATCCACCCTGCAAAGCGTGATGGCTTTCAACAGATCACAAGGACAAAGCGCTCATGCTTTCAATCCACCCTGCAAAGCGTCATGGCTTTCAACAGATCACAAGGACAAAGCGTTCATGCTTTCAATCCATCCAGCAAAGCGTAATGGCTTTCAACAGATCACAAAGACAAAGTGATAATACTTTCAATCCATCTTTCAATAAAGCATAGCAGCTTTGAGTTTCAATAAATCATTCAATCATCAATCAGCAACCAATATAAGATTTTTTTTTATCAACACACAAAATTACTACAGAATTGTCACTAAAATTCAAACAATGATTATTTATTTTTTTATTTTATTATTCAATTCGGTACAGCAATTCAATATAATATAGAAATTTAATTTAAATCAATACTAGGCACACATAATAGTTACTGGCACACGTATTAGGCCTGTTCCTCAGATAGTTCAACAATGTAACGCTCAATCAGACATACTTTAGTAATTTTACATGGGCCAATTAACTTATTAGTTATTCAGGATTTTTTTCTGAACCATTACTAGATCACCACAAAAGGACGAATAGTGGCTTATTAGTCATAACGATTTTTATCTTTCGTCGCCTGCTCGTCCATCCTATTCTTATCTTATTCCTGGTCTTAACTCGTATATCTTAGTTGCATCATTCATTAGTATTCCCTGACTGTGATCAGCAATTACCTCTTCAATATCTTTGTGTTATTAAGTTTGCTAGAGGCCTGATCTTCCAGACAATTAATTCTGCTTGTCATCTATTTTTATGTCAGGAGTTATAAATTCAGTGCAACGAAATCAGCATGTGCCGTACACATATCATCTATTATTATTAATGTTAAAATCAAAGGTATGAAGACTGTTTTACTTGATTCCAGTATTCCAAAACGCCGCAAAGCACGTAATTTCGTCCTAGTCTGTACTAGGTCCATGTAGCATACGATTCCAGATGTTTGCATACTAACCAACACGGTTCTACGCTTATTTTGTTAAAGACTAGACTCCAAAATAAATGATACGTGGATAGTCTATATTCGTTATTAAGTGCTGAACATGAACACGCATGTGAATCAACGAGCTTAAATTTATTGTACAGTTTAAGACCTTAAATTACCATGGCCAGTAATAAAGTGTAAAACGCAATAATCAATATTAATCCACCCATTTTACCGTATTAAAAAAAAAATAGGAAAATTGATGACTTCAAAAGAGTTACAGTCAGTCATTATCGTAAATGTCCGGCTACGGAAGTATTGTCTGAAGTGTCCAAATGCCTTTATAATTGCAAGAGTTACAGTTATTATTGTTTTTATTAATGGCACGAATCTTAGTGACAGAATTATAAAAACTCCTTAGCGGAGATTACGGGGGTGCCACGTTGGGCATCGGCGCCACTCGACACAGGGTGCAATGCGGAGGTACCGTGCAGGATCCGCGGCACACTCTCCATAGCCACACTCCGGGCAATTAAGGTAGTCGACAGCGTTCTACAACAGAAAGTTCACTCATATGTACCAATCATTGTAATTTGTTACTCATACTTTTATTCATTAAAGAAATCCTTTAAAAGTTTCTGGCACTTACCTTCACACTTTACAAAGCCAAAGTGACCAAAACGCGTCCGATGGCAAACGCAGTGAAGACCAGACGGAATATGGCACTACATGTTTCACACTCGCCGATCCACACAACTATGCCGGTCCGATTACACACGGATAAACACGAGATGATGTCGATACGCTTATCTAGGTAACCATAATGCGTATCTATCCACTATTCAATGTCCTAGCCATCCGGGCAGAATGAAAATCCTACCATTAGCAAAATGGCCTTCGACCATCTCACTCACATAATAATAATAATATTTCTACACGTCACGCCGGCCTTCTATAAGAAAATGGCAAAACACCATTCGATCCAGCCCTCATACTAAAGACCTGGCTGCAACGTGTTTTGCGTATGTCACAACACGATTCTGCTAACATCGTGGTTTTGCTAAAGTATGCGATAGGCCTTAGTTAAATTCTTACAGGTTAGAATAAAATAGCACCATAGCCATTGGCACTGGCATCTGCATGAAACTTTAATAGTATAGATACTGTGGCTTAAATATCATTGGAACTGGTTCACTAGTTCACTGCCGTGTCTTGTAGCAATTATTTGCCAATTCAATTAGGCATTTACCGAACGCCAATTTATAAAGCTGGATCCATAAGAATTGATGAATTATGGACAAATTGTTTCATCTGTGTAACAGTATTAAACGTGCTATGTGTTAAGACTTGTGTTTACAGACGCCAACCTTGTCAGATACAACTAATGTGCGGACATGCTTATTTGAAAACTATAATTCAAAATGTCGCAACGCAATATTATATTTTTGCGAAGATTCTTTACCAGCCAAAAGTGAAATACAATTTCGATGCTTAAATCATTAATTTCTACCTAACATAACAATTGCACAGTAGGTATCGTATCGCTGTTGAACATATGACTTTTCCACAATCGAGAGTTCGATTGAAAAGAGCTAGGCCACAATCAACCATGCTCAGGCAGTGTACGTTGATTTAATTAACACATCACAGCAATTCATGCAGGTTTCTTGTCGATATTTTCCTTCACCATCAACGCGCGTGACAATTCACATCAAGAAAAGCACCTGGCCAAACAATATCAATTCGCTTACCTCTTAACTTGCGGCAGACTCTTTTACAAAGGGATACTCAGCGCCAAAGTTAAAAACCAAATAAAAGGTTTTAGTGTTTCGGAGAGCAGCTCGACCACACATAATATGTCAACACGTTCTACAACATATGTCGATGCTGCGGTGCTGGACCCGTGAGGACAGCGACTCGCTATGTGAACTGACGAACCACACCTGTAACATACTGGCAAGCAAGATTGTTGGCGATAGCCAAAGCTCATTGTTAAAGCAATTGATGGTATCTTAGTCTATTTCCTATACGTGACAAGCCTGATGTCCAAGCTTATCGCAGGCATGACAATTAATCTACGACTGCGGAGTAGATTTTGGACGCTTCTCGTTTTGACCACAATAGGAACGTTACCAAAAGCGTCATAACCTTAGGTACAATTCGTACGACAAAGTTATTCAAATGTTCACGTCGTACCTGGACAATTTATCCGCAACAACCACATGGATCCTCTGAATATTTTACCAATCGCTATAACAAGTTGATACCTTTAAATAATTACTTGCACCAATTGCATGTTGATAAAAGCAAATTATCATTTTCAACGTCAATTTCATCAATCAATCTTCTTTTCAATGTCAATGGAGTTTAAAATGCCAGAATCAACGCTTGCTTATGCTGATTTTGCATCTTAATCAATAATCGCCATTGTGAGCGTTTATTTCCTGGCGTACTCTCCACATCCGTAGTTCTTTGCCTAGACGTCTGTGATTCTAGAAATCTCGATATTGTTAGAGCTGTCAGTATCTAGCCCATCTATCAGCGTCGTCTTGTTGGTAGAATACCCAATGTACGTGGCCGCACTACTGAGCCTCATGTTCCGACCGTAAATATTCTTCAGTTTGGGTAGCAGGCAATGCGGCAGACACAAGGGATGATTTTGAGATTGATCCCACCGCTGCTGTCGCAGAATCATACAGATTGCGATTTATATGGCCGTCGTTGCCGTCCGACATGATGATTCTTATTAATCAGTCAGTGCGCACGTTTGGCGCTGTTCCGGGCACGATTACAATAGAAACAATTAAATATTATTAAACCGATCACAGACTCTACTGACAGACCATTCAGCGTTACCATTGGCAACCGATAACTTATAAGACGTCAATCATGTCGGACTGTGTTGCAATTCCAATAAAATAAGTAATATCATTGCGTATGGCATTCATCCTGCGTGGATCAAACTTGTGTGATCTCTAACATATATGTTACCGGAAATGTATGAAATTTAGGAATTGTATACATTTCCTAGGAAATGTATACAATTCTGAAGCTATTTAGGAAATGTATAAAATATTCTTTCAATAATTATTTTATACATACATATCCTAGGAAATGTATACATTTCCTAGGCATTGTATACAATTCCAATATCGTATTAGGAAATGTATAAGAATAATGGTTTCTGTAATAAAACACGTTGTTCAAATGAGAGTAATATTTTTTATCAAAGGAAACAATCATAGCGGTAAATTCTATAATACTCGTATCTTCATATTACCTATGTTACTAATTAAAAATAACCCTTCCGGTGTCCAAGAAGCTCATTTCGGGCTCCCTGTCAAGATTCATGTGACATTCTCCATTGTTCTCCAATGGTAGGTAGGTAGGTTAGATTAGGTTAGTTTATGTTAATTAATATCTTAAATACTTACATTTACTTACATTTCCGATTACTATTTAGGAAATGTATAGATTTCCTAGGTAATGTGTCTTATGTAATTTATTTTACACATTTCCGGGCGATTTTAGGAATTACATACATTTCCTAGGAATTGTATACAATGACGGATTACACACATTTCCGTTAACATATATATTGTTTTTGGTTTCGTCTTTAATCATAAGAAAATATACATACCTTCCTGACAATCATTTCATGGCGCGGGAGATTTTTGAAACTCGCCATATTTGGCTTTCTGGTAGGTGAGCACAGGGCGTAGCTTCTAGCTTTAATGACGCTACAGCCCAATAACCAACATTAGCCTGTCATGTAGCTACTCCATCATTGTCACGGCTATTTCACTGCCTATCGGCCATCAGAGCTTCCTTTGGTGGCAATCAAGATGTACCGCGAGCAGATTAAGTTACCTTAGGCCCCAGCAAGTATTAGCTGGTTCTCAATACACTCCAATTTAATACGACAATATTTTCATACCTAATTAAGTGTCGATGTTGCCTCAGACTGAATGTAAATTAAGCACTGACAATTTGTTACGACAAAAAGTCGCCCGTATACAAAACCGCAGATCAAGGAATTTCCTGTGAATCGATGCATTACCGTTGCAAAACTAAGTTTAACGCGTTTATATTTCTCTCAAGCAGAACAGCGTATGCACATCATCTTAGCATTAATTCACTGAGCGTCACGTCACACTATTTTATGTGCTTTAGGAGACGGATAGAGGACATATCTTATGTTGAATAAATTTTAATGGCGTAAAATAAAATGATTTCAGACATCAGATTTACGCATGCTTGAAATTCTAGTTTTCGGAAAATTGTTATATCCCGTTTAGGTAATTAAAATTGTGGTATAAGACGTTGTTACACCAATCCAAAAATCTACACTAAATTATTTGCTTGATTTGATAATTATTGGAACCAAGAAGTTACGGCTAATGATATAACTTCCAATTTTTAAAAGAAATAATATATCAACAAAAGTTTCATGGGGAATAGTTTTAAGTAGTCCTGAAGCCCTAATGAGTTTGTTAGTAGGATTCCATAGATGTTAAAGGTTTGATATTCTAACGAGCTCTAGCGTCATCAGTATAATGGGGGCTATTCATATAAGTTCTCTGTCCAAATGTAAGTTTAATGATTAATGTGGCGATTTAACAGCTTGTATGGCGCAATAGGCGCTAAACCTTTAAATGAGTCGCCGTGGAGTCAGCCCTCGTTTCGAGATAAATTTCGTTTGTGTAAGCAATTTATGGAAAACGTGCCCAAAACTATAGGCAAGTAACTATAGATTTATTTCCATATAAAGATAATAATATATTGGGTGGATGCCTGTTGCCATGCTGGGTACCTGGTGAAGCATTCGATATGATACTATTTAAATCGAAAAAGGCAAACTGAATGAAATGCCCAATCTGGAAATCTAACACAGGACTTAGCTGGGTATTGCGTCGCGCAAGTTAGAAACTTTCGAGGGCTTTTTGGCTCCATATTGCGTTAGGCATTACTTGTTTAACTCATTCGTTGTCATTATAAATTAAGTTGTGAGCAAAAAATGCTGAACTTATTAGACAAAAATAATTTAAGAAGAATCCCTGTTTTTCATTTAAAGATTGATGCGAATTATTTTGTAAGTAAAGGAATAATTTAGTGACGGCCTTTAACACGATGCCAGAATAATCAGTAACCTGCCTCTTTCATCTAACGTGTTCTTGGAATCAAATTAGACGTGTTTCACTGTGTTATTTGATGATGAGCGGGTTCCATAGGTTATGACAAAACAACCTAACTGCTTTATAAGTGATGGATCACTGCACCTACTATAGACTATATAAATAGACTTACTGGAATGGGATAGTGCCACTTACAGAAAACTGATGGAAAATAATAGAGATTGCCAGAATTTAAAGGTAAGGTAGGCGAAAATTCGCATATGCCTGGGCCCCGAAATCACTGTAAATGATGGTGGAAAATCCGTCATACTAGTCATGAAAATTTGTCAAATTTCGGGTTCAGCTTGTGTGTATCCGATTGTAAGCAGGCCAATTTTTGTGAATAACTATAGCCTATCTCTGGATCCTTTGTCTGAACTTACCATAAGTGCAAATGTATAAAACATATTGTATCTATTAATGCGCAACGCTGATCAATTACCATCACATAAGCTGCTTGCCAATTTACCGGGTTTATGCCTATGTACTTCGAAAACCAACCAGCAGTGGATGAACCGATGCTCCGTGTCGAATTGGTCTATCATTTCTTTGTTCGTGCCCAACAATGAATAATAAAGTAATAAAATACCGAGACATTACTAGTGTGACCTTTAACTGATTACCAAGAAGTTACTGAAACCTAGAATTATGCTGTAACTAGCTTTGCCTGAGAACGAAAGGGCTGGTTTGATAGGAGCTGTATTATCTTGTAATGTAAGTGTATTTGGTGACAAGTGAAAAGACGGAATGAATTAAACTATGTTATGACATTTGATGAAGGTACTTTACATGGATTAGGTATAACAATACATTTCCACAATCATCTTAAAGAAAATGTTCCATATGGTTAGTAGAACACCACGAATCTTTGCTAGGTTTAAACATAATTATTTTAGGTACAGAAAAATTAAATAAACGAGTAGCCGGAGTTGGAATTCCACAATAATACATGCATACAGAAAAATGCATTAAACAAATAGCGGCAATAGATGGTGGGAATGCGCGCAGTAAACAATATTTACATAAAGGATATGAAAAAGAAAATTAATATAATTAAGCGCGTTTATGCAGCACACAGCGCCAAGACGCGGATATCTGTGCCGACAGAATGCCAACGATTGATGTACGCGGTGGAAGACACGCGAAGAGACATATTGGTTTCAAATCACATCTCCTTCTTATGCATGTAGAATGATTCCATAATTAATGGCTCATAAAGCTTAGTAAAATAATAATTATCAACTCTAATAATACTAGCGTAGCAAGTATTAACCCTATGTGGATAGGCAGCAAAGCCTATGATTACTTGAAGAGTTGCCCTCGCATAACAAACTTTGGGAATGTAAAACAAAATAATTGTGAAAGAAAATTGTTACGTATTACTAAGCTTGCAAATGTCATACCGACTGATAAAACTTTAATACCAAAGCTCTACGTCAGTAGAAAAAGTGGGGGATTTCTCATGCCACCCAAAGGAATTTGTATAGACACGAATAAATTTTAGCCTTTTGTCTTGTCATGAATTTTCTATATAAATTTAAAGTAAATATATCTCAAAAATGTGCTCTACCTATTGACCTTTAATTCTCTCTTTAAATTCGGAGCACCTTCGAGAATGTCTCGTGAATCATTTGACATTTTCTTTGAACTTAACATCCGCTGAAGTGATAGTAAATACTATGTGAATGCGTGTGCGCGTACATTCATTAGATGCTTTATTAAATGTCTGCGTCATATGGTAATGGAATAATATAGATTATAGAGCGATTTAATTACTTCGAGCGGAGTCTCAATTATTATAATAAACGTGGCATCTACAACATTAATGCAAATGTCTGTCCGTTGAAATATTGAAATTGAATAAATTATATCAGTTGAATTTGATATTTTTACTTTCGTTTATTTGATTATTTGTCCAAGGAGAGCAATCAGAAATCACCAATCACTACTGCAATTATGCGGACGAATGCGATGTCATTAAATAGAAAAAAAGTGAGAAACATATATCCTCAATTTTTTAAGAAACATATGTTTAATCTCCTACCTTGTTATTCTCTTTAACTTTCTCTCTCTTTTTCTATATTTTAGTTTACATGACATTACTTTCGTTTTCTTTTAACCATTATTTCTCTTCTCCTAGCATTATATTTAGAGCTTCCCTCTGACGGAATTTAACAGTCTATTTAATTAAAGTATATTGCACGTATGAAACCGCGGGCTGACAATAATTCACATGCTCTTAATATTTTTATGCAATTTGAATCAACAGCACATTTTTCTCATTACCAACCAGTCCCCCGCACACACCGTCCTCAGTCAATTAATAGCTCATAATTAATTGAATCTAGTATCTACATACAGTAATTGCTTATATGGCGCGGCCGACGCTTGCGGTGTAAATGGGGGCATTGTTGGGCTATATTAGGAGCTCAGGTTAATTGTATACAACGAGAGCAGGTGATTCTTTGCAAATCGTGCTCTGGATGTGATGAGGCGACGTAGCTGCTGATTGATGATCGAGAGATCAGGGTCAATGGCGTGGAATTAGGTCTATGTGATGGCAATGATCGTGAAGACTACTTGAGGTATTTGTCACGTGGCCTTTAGACTAACCTAAGCCATAACCGCGATCTTGCCAATCATGGTTGAATGGATTAAATTATATAAGTCTTTAGTAATACTTCGATTTTCTAGTATTTAAAACTCCGAGGTAGTAAATGGACTCATGTTTGGAATTGGTCTATAAAAAAAATCAAATAAAATCTCTTGTAGTCTTATGATTCTGGCACAATCTTATTGTGGCTCAGCAGAGACTGGTCTCTGACATTTAACCAATTTGAAATGATCCATGTGTCCGGCTTACATGAATGAAAGTTACGTACTAATTCAGAAAATCGCCTGCCTTACAAGAATAATTAGAAGACCTTCCTAGCAGCTAAGTATTTGTTTATCGAAATTCGAGTGATTTGTTTGACTACCCGTTTCTTTATCACCTTCATCGCATATTTTCCTCACATTAAGTAATTTATATTGCTGTCGCTTTTAACCATAGCTAACACCACTTTAGAGAATGATAGATCATTACTGATTACTCTAATTGTTTACAACGTTTAGAGTCTTAAACCCTTACAAGTAACCAAACGAAGGACCCAATTTTGGAACATTTAAGCTCATAATGATGATGAAATATAATTGGAGTTAATAATGCGTGTATAAAGTGATCGTAAACAGCGGTGTTGTGTTGAGTTAAACGCCTCGTTTGAGTCATTTAACACTCGCCCACACTTGCGACGCTTCTCGAAGGTAACACGCTCCAATAGAAACAATAACACTCGCGATTTCGACATTTTGTCACAAAGATATGTTATACTAATGTTTTACTATTCTTAGATTTTAGAGGAGTTAGAAATAATTATTTTAGAAGTTATTAGGATGTAAGCTATGAATTCCCATTAAAGTAATTATGGCATAATTTTTCAGCATACATATTTCAAGTCTACTGACGAACTATTAAGTTTGCAGGATATCGCTGGATGTAACCCGCTTAGATCAGCCATCAGGTAGCTTTAGATATCCTTGGAGAGGGGTCTATTGAGTTCTTTTACTATGGTTACACAAAGATTATAAAATTTACGTTTTCAATGACAGTTGAATAATTTATTTAATCCATATGTTCGAAAAATGTCCCAAGTTTATATACGCAGGTTCAAGGTTTTAGAATTGTCACTTCTATATTGAATCGGCCAACAATCACTCACTGCCGGTTACAGGATTCCTCTATAGTGCAAGTAGTCATTGTCTACCACGCTAGTAACACTCTCTTTCTCACGATATTTTATTTCACCGTTAAAATATGTAGTGACTGGCTCAATACACGCATTTTACGCTTATTTCAAACAACAATATTTTAAATGTAGTCAAATAAATTCATATGTCGCGTCTCGTCGTAAATCAGTGCAAGTGAACACTTAATAAAATGTAGAATGTTCAAACAAATGCCACCTTCGAGACTCAAACTAAGTAATTAGATTTTGTGCAGGGTTGTCAGCTCATTGCTGACGTGTCTTAATGTCAGCTTGAAAAGCTAACTAGCTGACGACTGCCAGAGCACAGTCATCTTCTGTGGCCTATTAGAGGCAAATATCTTTGCTTGGTAAAATGCTTTCTATGACTTTACTATACAAAAATATATGATAAATACAGATGGAATAGAAAAAGTTGCAGAGCCACGCTGTAGTCACCTTGGACTACTGTAGGAATGTCGGCTCGACCGGGGTAGTACAAAAGCTTGACAGGAAACCGGCGTATAACAACTTAACTGTCATGTTCGAATTCGATGAGTGTGAGTTGCAGAACCCTAATACGCCCTTCCTCCCAGGTCCCTTTTCCTTCTCTTTCTCCTCCCATTGGATTAACCAGCAGTGCATTTATGATCGCAATACGGATATGTTTATGAATTGCTGTAAACATTTATCATGATGAGCCATTTGCTCGTTAGCTAGCAATAAAAAAATCAAACAGTATTTCAGTTTCCACTTATCCGTTTTATAAATAGGAGTGACTTCACTGGCAACCCTGCTTCCGCCATCAAACGTGCCTCGAAAACGTGTTGGGAGCGTCTACCGCGGACTCATTGCAAACTTATTACGGAATCAGCTTTTATGAAACATAATTTATATGTATTAAAATTGTTGCTCTTTATTGAGGATTGCAGATCTTCACGCCCTCTCATTTTGTAAGATGGACAGAACTCGCATCATTTCGCTCACTTTTAAATTGAAATGAAAGGTATAATTCATCTATGATTATTATGTGGTTTGTTTGCAACGCTTCCTGTTTTTATGGCCTACAATGTCCATCGAACCGGAACACAACAGTGCATTTACACTGCTGTTTGGCGGAAGATGTTTTTTTTATTTTGGCTCAGGAAAGCTACATTATATTAGACAGTGTCTGCATTGTCCTAAATAATATATTTATGACAGAATTGAATATATTAGTATTGATGCAAGATATTGTTAAAAAAGTTTATGTATGTAATTATTGACAGACTCCCTGGCGCAGTTGGTAAGACACCGGCTGTGAATCGAGAGCCCAAAGGATCGATCCCCGCACCGAGAAAATGTTTGTGAGGCCCACAAGTATTTGTTTCGAATCTAGGTGTATGACCGAAAAGTCTCTCGTAATTGCGCTGATACCCACGACACTAGACTTAATTGATCTTAATGTGGGTCAGGACTACGTATGTTGTTGGGTCTATTTATATTTATATTACTAATTAAGAGGTATAAGGAGCAGGTTTCATCGTTACATACGAGTATACCTTGGTATGCATCAATTCGCAATAAAGGAGCCTACAATTTTAATTATAGACGTGGGTGATTTCATACATATTTAGAAAGGTGCATAATTATACTAAATAAATAATGAGACATTGGTCCTCAGTGCAATAGTTTTCTCAGTGATCGTAAATTAATATTTAAGTCTAAAATAAGCATTAGTTTCTCTGTAGCTTCATATAATCTTGACGCAAATAACTAATATCAAGATTGTTTACGGGATTATTCAGTTTAATAGCAGAGGATGTTTGAGCGATGAACATAATATCCGAGGAACATAAACCACCGAACAGTACGCAACTTAACCAACAATTAGACTGCGCCGTAAACAGATTTCATCACACCTTTACAAGGTATAATCACAATTTACAAAATGAATCCATCACAAGCCTCTGCCGTACAAGAACCTTCATAATATTTTGCCTCAATTTAAAGAAATAAATGGTCCGAAAATGATCCGCGGTACACGTAGGATGTTATTGGCTAGAACGAGATCTGGCGGCCTTCGTGGATCTGTTTAATGTTCGAACATTACTTTAATGTGGGGTCTATAGAGACATGCATGCATTAGGTATTATGAGTGGCTCAAATATTATAATATTATAGGATAAGTTATTTTGTGACTTTGTATTGATCAACACGATTTTTTTATCATATCTGTATTTTTCAGCATCACTTGAAGTGTAGTTGTCCGTACAAAGATTTACTATTTAGGAGATACTATTTAAGTGGTCACAATTAAGAGTAGCATGTGCAAAGAGTTTTGGTCAGCCTTGAGCGTCAATAACATTCTTCCCCGACTTCTCGGAAAGCTGTGATATATTTATTGGCTTTTGTTTACGAGTACCTTAGCGCCACGGTCTACTGCTTAACATATCCTTCAGAGATTTCCTCGTGTACTCGTTGGAAGCGGTCTGCATCCTGCGGCTTCTTGCAACCTTCATTAGTTCGTCCGTCCACCTCGTGGGTGTACGTCCTACGCCGCAGTCGCCTAGATGATTAAAAAACATTTATAACTGTGGATAATGCATTATACTGGCTCTATAAATACAAGTAATACATTCCAACAGAAAATAAAGAATAAATAAATGCACCCAACAGTCACATGTTTATAGTCCTGACCTCGCATAAAGATTATTAAAGTCTTGTTCTGTGGAACTACGAGTGACTTTTCTCACAAACACCCAGACCCGAACAAATACCTGTGGATCCCACACGTATTCGACAAAGTACAATGTGATTTTGTCTCGGTGTAGTCGAATCCGCGGCCTGTTGTTTCTCAGCCAGTGTCTAACCAACTGCGCCACGGATGAGTTTAAATGCATGTAATACATTTGAATAGCAGACTAATTGAGATCCTCCAATACTGGTTTTCTAACCTTTATCGATTTAGAAAGTATTCGGATGTACTTACTCCGTTTTTCGATTGATTAATAAGAAACCTTGACCAGTAGGTAATCTATCTACATGATACTAATTTCGTGGTATATTGGCGCAATTTAGACAAATGATCTTTGGTATTCCAACCGCAATAATATAGAAATATTTACTTTATGTCAATTGTATTAAGGAACAATGAAGGATGGAGCAATGATTATTAGGCTATTGATAGTATCTACATTCTGATCTTATTTTATCAATTCGACTTCTTGCGTAAGTACTTTTTTGTGTAGATATTATAATTTATATTTTATAGCATCTGTAGTACATTAACAAAGCTGAAGTCTCGGGTTCGAGTCCCGGGTCGGATGTGGCGTCCGATATGGCGATAGGCTTGCCCCCTATCACATGGTGGAACGGAACATACAAGGCGAAATCTGAGTGTCCTGGAAGCATCTCTGCCTACCCTTTATGGGATAAAGGCGTGAGTTTATGTATGTATGTAGTCTAGTTGAATAATAAGCTGGGTATGAAAAAAGCCACGGATTCGATTCTTACTGCGAAACGAAAGCTTGTATGAACCACATACGAATAATTCCCAATGGCGATTGGTTTATCTTCTATTACAACCTGTGATGTTAATTGGTTTAATAACCTGTAGGTGAACCTAGTAGCACGGCTGTCTAAACACTAGGGTGTTTTTTTTTATGTAAAAATCTGTTACCTTATTTATATTCCCATTAAGATGCAACGGATCGCTAATTCCTTTTGATAGCAATTATTTATGGTCCGAAGAGTGGCAGAGGTTAATTTTGTTTAGGCTACATCCATGTTGAGCTGCACTCTTTTGATTAAAAGTTATTTCTTCATCCAAGATGCTAATCTGTTGAGTAAGACCGTGATGAGCGCCTTGTCTCTTCTTTTTACGTTGATTTCGATTGCTTGTATTAATTCCGATGTGCTAATCCATCAATCTGACACTCGAACTTTAATGTATACATCGGGTTCGAAAGCAAAAGTATATAGAATTATGTTCAACAAATATATTGCAGTATTACATTATTCTGAAGCAGAGTTACAAAGTTATAAAATGGACGAATAAAATAACTACTTCTACATAATGATTGCTACGATTAATAGAGTAATTAAAATGTACAAAGATTTATTTATTTATTTAAATCTTTATTGTACACAAATATAAACGAATAATACTATACGGAAATAATACAAAAAAACGTACAAATGGCGGTCTTATCGCTCTACAGCAGTATCTTACAGACAACCATGTGATGGATTTAAAAGAAGGAGAGAGAGAGGACAGTGTAAAATTTAAATAATTTTGAAGATTTTGTAACACTGAAACGTTATAATTACTAACATATTAGAGCCTGCAGTAACACATAAATAGAGAAGAGAAAATATGTTGTCTGTTTATGAATCTGTCATAGAAAATATAGCGCTCACCATAGTTTATGTTTATAATTATTATAATCATAGAAACTTAAATAATATTCTTATACAGGGTATATCAAGACCGCGACCGAAAACGAAGCCAGGTGGTAGTATTAGTGACTTCAGACACAATGCAAGTAAAAATTTCAAAAAATTTTTTTTTTGGAATTCTTAACTTATCGTAATATTTGGGTGATTTATACATAGTTTTCCTAAAATAAAGATGTACACCTCTTTAATTTTAAACACGCAATGGTACGTAAGGGTTTAAGTTAGTATTTTCGCAAAAACTGGGTATTTACCACCAAAACACGATTTACAAAAAAATCTGAAAAAATATCTGCCACTGTTTTGGCGAAATTTTTATTTGCATCGTTTTTTTGTAACCCCTAAAACTACCACCTGGCTTCGTTTTCGGTCGCAGTCTTGATATACCCGGTATATTACAAAGTAATTTTTTTTCATCTTAGCAAGCGACGGCAATGCTCCTGATTTCAGTAACATTCTTATCGGGTACAAGTTAGTCCGCCCGAAACCGGATGTGCACAGTGTGTAGATCACTATGGCGGATGTTACCTTGTGTTCTCTGGGTTTTGGGTTGCAGGATATCATGTTAGTTGCTCAAGAATAAGTTTGTGTTCGGCCCATCATATACTAGCTTGGAAGTTAGGTAGACGAATAGCGGACTTCAAGACCCGCCCCTACAAGGATACAAGCGTGAGAAAATATGGATTACCTATAATAAACCAGCTACTAATTTATATTCAAGAACGCTTAATAAACGTTTAAATATTACACCATCCGATCAAACATACCCAAATTAATCGAAAGAAAAAAATATGTTAAAATTCGAGTACATAAAAATAATTGCAAATTGGATGACCTCAGAGCATCACGTCTGTATTTAATTACCTAATCGTAATGTTCGAAAGTGTTCATTGCGTCATAAGTAGCAAAGAGCAATGGGTTCACAGTCTGCGTGGTATGGTGGACGAAATTCCAGTCTAAAACCGAAAGTCCATAGATTATATTTTTGAGACATTATGCTTGTGTGATCTAGGATTATTCTAGTTACTAGTGTTATTGTTTAAAGTTCAGTAGTATATACTCAGAAGCTTTGTAGGAGAGCAAAGTTACCGACATAATCAACTGGGTTAGCAAAAACATTGCAGCAGAGATGGCTGAAGGGGATTCAAAGGTTCTCAGATGGAAGCCTTAGAATCTTAGCATTGCGACAGACGTACAGCTATAAGAAGGTCTATAAGGCGACAGGAATTCGCTAGCTTTGGGCCGCTTCCAACAGGTTACTGTGGGAATCCTTGGAGGAAACCTATATTCAGCAGTGGACTCTACTTAACTCTAGAGGATACAGGAATGAACTTAATTATGTAGATAAATATTCCTAAGTACCGAAATGTCCAATTTCATTTCAGTCACAAGACCTGTATCTGTGTGGGGTCAGATGTGTGGGCGTATTTATTTAGATAACTAATACTAAATCTTATACAATTTGTCTCCACAGCT
Source organism: Deilephila porcellus (assembly GCA_905220455.2). Taxonomy (NCBI): domain Eukaryota; kingdom Metazoa; phylum Arthropoda; class Insecta; order Lepidoptera; family Sphingidae; genus Deilephila; species Deilephila porcellus. The sequence continues at coordinate 13,135,917 of LR999988.1, forward strand.
TACAACAAGATTTATTGCGAGTTCATTTCTCGCTAGTTGCGGTGACATGCGAATGTTTAGACATTGAGTAGTTTATTAAGGTATGCAGAAGCAAATAATGTCTCACAAATATGCGGGTTATGGATGATGTAAGGATACTTAATCAGTAATTTCTCTTGATAAATAACTGGTAAGGTAGTTTTATTTATGATTATTAGTTATCCGTACACATATTTACCTATTGGACGCATCAATTTGTCTATGGTTTCTGTTTTTTTTTTTTTTTTTTTTATTATTAGTACACAAAACAAATTACATTCAATACAAGTATAAGGTATGAGATACAGTTTGGTTTAGATCTAGAATGCAACTCAACACATGCGTACACAACTTGTTTAGATTAAAATAAAATAAAATAATAATAATTACAACATGTTTATGTTTTATTATAATCTGTTTGTTACGAGCACGGGCGGTAAGCAGGCATGCCTACTTACACCATATATTTGCATTATTACGTATTTTACTATCATATTAGTTTTGCTGGTGTGACTGGCAGATTTGTTGGGTAAATCCAAGCGTGTATAACTGTGACATTTGAAACTAGAGCAATAACAGTATTATAAAAAACAAAAATGAGATGAATGCATGGTGTGTTAAGCGCCTATTTTCCATTACAAAAGATATGTTATAATTTTCTATAATTATAATACACTAGTACTTGCCACCCGGTTTTACTTAGATATATTATTATACATATTTGGTTGAAAAGGTAGATTAAGAAAATATAATTATTTTTAATAGAGTACTTCCAGAGTGCAAAAATATTTAAAAAATAGGTCATGGGATTTTGTTAACCATAAATAATGGCACATTGGTTAGGGGTATTTAGAAAGCCGTAACAGTTTCCCCTGCTCTTAAAACGCGACCTTAAGAGTACTTTGGGGTTGTTTGGGGCGCGGGTGCGGTGTACCCTCACTCATAGCGACTCCGAGATTGAAGCTTAAACGTGTAGTCTTTTAATTGTCGTTGAAATCCTAAACAGCTTAAGTGGACGCCCAAACAAAGTATTATTTTAGGACTCACGCGAATCATCAATTTTGATAGGTACTGGTCTTGGTAGTCACGGAGAAAATTAGAAAGCTTCTGAGATATTCAGAACCACCTCTATGACGCGTGTAGGACACCAAGATATTTACGGTCGTAAATTTTTCAAGGGATCTAGACCTGCCGTACCTATCATACGCAAGTGCGCTGATATAAAAAGCACGTGACCCGGCATTCTTCTTTCCACCTCCACCTAGACAACAAAAGGGGTTCTTAACAACTCCTTTCTCCTTATAAGACCAGCATGATAGTTTCAACAGGTCGGTTATTATCTTGGATCATCTGGACAACCGCAGCAATCTGAACCACCCATTTAAACCCTCCCTAAATGAGTGACTTCCAAAAGAAAAAAACTAACTTGTAAAGTGAAGTAGCAAAAGACCTGTACGAACCACCCATTTAACCCCCCCCCCCCCCCCACAAACGAGTGACTTCCAAAAGAACAAAACTAACTTGTAAAGTGAAGTAGCAAAAGACCTGTACGAACTACCCATTTAAACCCCCCCCCCCACAAATGAGTGACTTCCAAAAGAACAAAACTAACTTGTAAAGTAAAGAAGCAAAAGACCTGTACAAACAAACAAACGTGATATGTGTGGCTGGGCAGTGAGTAGCACACGCACCTCGCGGCGCACGGACATGGTGGGTCGTGGGACGTTCGGTCGATTACTGCACGCCGTTGAGCAATAAATAAATTGCATACCGTTTCAACACGCTATGAATTGTAAAAAAACTATGGAATTGTACTTAAAGAATTCATTATGTGGGAAGATCTGGGTAGATCGTACTAGCCTCTAATGTCTAGACGCAAGGAATTATCGTAAAATTAGCTCTGTCGGCCACGGGGTTTCTATATTGGGATGATGAATATGGCTTTAGTATCCTTTAGCATGGTGGTGGTTAGCCAATTTGACGAATGAGAACGTATCGCCTCATTGGTCCTTGTTTAGAAGCATTTTATTTGGGGAAGAATTTGATGTGGGTAACAGCCGAACCACACCTTGTCTTGGTTTTTCACCGATTGGAAGCTAATAATTATGGAAAATCTGGAAAGGACGGAAACCGCATTATAGACGCGGTTACCGACAGATACACAATGGTGAGATTCTCGTCATAATGACACGCACAAGTGTGTTTCGGATAATCAATTTTTTATCAGCCTACTCTGGCATCAAATTTGTGTCGATCAGTGAGAGATTATTATCTCTTTCTAGTGTACACTATCTCTCCGGACTGCAATGCATTTAACTTCAAGTGCATTGTATTCACGTTGTCTTGCCACTATAAATAAATACACCTAACAGTCACATACATAGTCCTGACCCCTTATTAAGATCAATTAAGTCTTGTGTCGCAGGTATCAGAACTACGAGAGACTTTTCGGTCTCACAAACACCCAGACCCGAAAGAAATATTTGTGGGCCGCACAAACATTTCTCTTGGTGCGGGAATCGAACTCGCGGCCTCTCGTTTCACAGCCGGCGTCTAACCAACTGCGCCACGAAAGCTGTGAAATGATACTATTTTTCTGCACCTTCCCCTTCATATAGGATAAAATTTACCATACTAAAATACTTTTAAAAAGGCTCATCACTATCATTCCTCACATCTACAGTAATAACAGCGTGTCACGTCAAAATCTAGGAGGTTTGGGCCCTAAAGCGACAGGGTTTTGAAACGAATCCAATCTGATGCTATCGATCTACTGATGAAATACAGAATAGATGTGAATGATGATATCGCTCGATCTGATGAAATATTGAAGCTCCGGTCAGCGTTACGTCAGCGATGACCGATCAATCACTGTCGCCGTATCGATCTTGTTGACAGGGTATTGTATTGTGGGAAATTAGATCAAAGGTCAGCTTTGGTAAATAAAATCGTTTATGGATATGTTTGATTTAGTTGCTTAAGATTATTTAGTATTATGAGAGGATGGTTTTGTTTGTAGTGAATGTTAAATCGTTATTTTTATTGTAGCTTTTTATCGTATTGCTACGTTGAAGTGGCTGCTCACTGTGCCTGATGGTAATGCCAAGCTATTCAGTTCGATAGCCCCCGTGCCTTAGTTGGGTAGATGCCGGCTGTGGAACGTAAGACAGCGGGTTCGATCCCCGCACCGAGACAAATATTTTTGTGACTTCGGGTCTGGGTGTTTGTGAGACTGAAAAGTCTCTCGTTGATTCCGATACCCGACAGAAGGCTCGATCTTAGTTTAGGGTTAGGACTATGTATATGACTATTGGGTGTATTTATTTATTCAAATAGAGTATCCACCAACTACCATTCCGAGCAGAAACACATAGATTAAACACAAAATGTTGGTACAATTTAAAATCTAGACATATACTTGGAAATATAAAGGTACTTATAAAACCTGCTTCAAGAAGTTCTTCATCATCATTTGAAATGAAAAACTTCAACGCCACTTGACCCCGAGTCCTCGAGTGTAACAATTAGTTCAGCCGCGTGTCCTTTCAAGGGCAGATTGCACTCGCGGATGTCGGCCCACACTGCACCTTCACTGCTACATAGGTAATTGTCACGCTGTTGATCAGTGGTCAATCTATATTGTTTACATATTATATTATATAATTACGGTTAGAAATTGAAAGTAATCAGTAACTTTATTTACATACATACATAAACTCACGCCTTTATCCCAAAAAGGGTAGGCAGAGGCGCCACCGGGACACCCACATTTCGCCTTGTATGTTCCGTCCCAAGATGTGTTAGTGGGCGAGCCTATCGCCATATCGGGCACAAATTCCTGACTCCGGGCTGACAATGAATAGAAAAACCCAATTTAACACTTTGCCCGACTCGGGATTCGAACCCGAGACCTCAGCTTTGTAGTCGTACCGTAGTACAACTACGCCACCGAGGCAGTCAACTTACCGAGGCAGTTAACTTTATTTATAAGTGAATTTACCAAAGAAAAGCCGAAAGCATATTATTTATGTCTGGTTTGTTAGTAAATAGTAGAAATTCTTTTTTTTTTTCTAATTATTGACTGTTTGAAATAGGTATTGTTTTTATTTTGCTTAATAACTATCTATCCTCGTACGATGCGACCGTCGTGAAGATACAAGAAGGATGTACTTTTTCACTACAGTGTGAACTTGTTTGTTAATGAAGGCCAACGATGTATAATTATAATTGCATCAATTACAAACATATAAAAAATATTCACAGACATTCCGTCGCATCCTTGACTTGTTTAATATTTGGTCTCATTACGAGCCGAAATCTTCCTTGTCCATTAATTGATTCGGTGCCATCTTATAGTGCGAGTAATTAGCGAAGTAATTAAAATTTAAATGCTGGTCCATTTGTGATAATTATAGTGTTTGCCGCTCCCCGACGCGAGCGCCTTCCGGCGGCTGCCAAAGTTCTCTCTGACCTTTAAATCTCACGGTGTGCAGTTAGGCAACTGTTTTGTTTGGAAAAGTGAATCTATTTTAAAAGTCTGAAATAGGTGTACTATACAAAGCACGGGAAGCTGTTTTCTGTTGTTGTTGTCTTATTTAATGCCGCTCTTCGTATTGACGATATTAACACTTGTATTATTAGGTTGTATATTTATTTAATAATAAATACACCCAACAGTCACATACATAGTCCTGACCCCACACTAAGATCGAGTCTTGTGTCGTGGGTATCAGAAACTACGAGAGACTTTTCGGTCTCAGAAACACCCAGACCCGAAACAAATACCTGTGGATCACACAAATATATGTTTCGGTGCGGGGATCGAACCCGCGGCCTCTCGTTTCACAGGCGGCGTCTAACCAACTGCGCCACGGAGGCTGTCAAAATAAAAATTTACCACGATGAAGATCATTCGCATCCAGAATTACAAGCCGTTTGAATAGAAATATCGCGAGCTTTCCTTAGGATTTCTATATTACCTATCACGTATCGAGAGCCACGTACAGACAGGCATAACGTTAATAATCAGCCCACAAGATGAACAGACGGCCTAGTGGAGGTTGCAGGAAGTGGCTATGAAAATACTTGGAGGACGCCTGTGTTCAGTCGACTAACTGTGCCTGAAGACGATGATCGTAATAGCCGTAACTTTGTTATTTGCTCCCAAATGCAAGCACAGTCAAAGTCCTTGCTTTACAGACAAATAAAATTAATGTGGGAATAGTTCAATTTGGGTCAAAATTAAACGAAGATTGCTTAGACATTCTTTAGTATAATTATTTACAGTCTTTATCGTCTTTACGTCGTTCGTCGTTCTCGTCTTCCATCGTCTTCCAAACTGTTCTCCCTTATTCCGTCCTTTCAACATCTTAATTATTCATCCTCTATCTCTTTTACTCTTTAGTACTTTCATTCATTATCTCTTTCACATAAACTACGTTCCATATCAGTCATTCGTTTATCGTTTCATTCTACTCATCTTTCATTATAACATTCAAATCCTACATTAATAGACATTAAAAAACACATAAATTGAGTAATCATCTGATAATGATGGTATACATCTAAAAATTCAATTTAGCAAATAGTTTAAGCCTACCAATATTCGAGGAGATAATCTTATCTCATTCAACACGTTTCATATCACATAATGTGAGGAGCCACTAATAACAGACAGCGCTATAAATCACACCATTCTAGCTCCTTTACAGAACATCGTTGTACTCACTTAATAGATTCCACTTTAGATCTTTTAGTATTGAATATTCAAATGACGCTGTAAGTTAGAATTACGGGTAATGACCGTCCTACATGCCCTAAATACGAATACTAGATAATAACTCTGCTAGAATAACTTAATATTATGTGGAGCAGATGTTAAGGTACCTACGCTTTTCATGGTTTGTATGCTTCATTGAAATGATTGTTGTGTTTCAGCTTTTTCAGTTATTGTTGGTTTAGTAAACGTTTTTTATAGCTTTTTTTAGAAAAACCGGAAAAATCGAAAGGGATTCGAACTCGAGACCTCAGCTTTGTAGTCGTACCGTAGTACAACTACGCCACCGAGGCTTTATATTATTCTTTATCTTGTATTAAGTCTTTATTACCATATATATTTCCTGTAAGCTTTTATCGTTTTATGATTATTGTTATAAACAATTTATGTCCCACTGCTGGTCGAAGGCTTTCTTTGAAAATATATCTATATCCTCATTCCTTTATGATGTATAAAATATGTAGCTAAATACCTATTAGGTACTAAATTAGTTGAAAGTGAATGCTCTGCTAGCCTTACAAGATTCCTAGCCTAATCATCTCTTCATAGGCCAGTCGAGTGGCTCCCAACTAAATTTCTAACATAAATACCAAAGATGCATATTTATTTGTCTCGAATTATTAAATAAATAGGATCAGATTCGCCTCGGGCGATCCTTTAGAATATGTTAAATTCAAAACGGCCGCATTAAATGTTAATGGCGCGTCTATCTGCGAGTCGGGACGATATCCATACATTAAACATAAAATGTCAATAATTAGTTTGAATTGAAATCGTTTGCGGTCAATGGCCTTGGAGCCGTCCATTCTTCGCCGGCTCGCCTCACTCGGCTGTTTAGGGCGATGTTATTATATCCATTTCAATGCATTTACACATATTTGTCTGATTTTACGTGCCAGATTGTCCACGCACTGCATCCATTACTTTGTATTTAAATAATAAAATTATGTTTCCAATAATTTTATATTTGTTCCATCAGACAGTTACCGGATTCAACTTGGGTGGCTCGACTGACTTACAATAAGAAGGATGCGATTTTATGCCTAAGAGCAAGCCATGACATAGTGCTACTATAACTGTTTATTTATAAGATCTATTATTAGATATTCGTATCCGCCGGATAGTCACCGTATAAGATGATGGAAGGCCTGACTTACTGACCCACATAAATGAATCATCTTGACTACACTTTGTCGTGCCAGCAAAAAACAGAACCAATAAAATCTTGTACTTAAAATGACTTTCCCTTTCTGGCTATTTCTGCAAACAGTATTTATTGACCAACTCTACAAAAGCTAAGGAAAAAAAATACTAACATAATATCAAACTCAATCATTTTATAGAAAAGAAAAATCTCTTCATTTCCTATATTTTTTGAGCCGGTATCCACTACCTAACCCCTACTAGTGGGTCAGTCCCACTGCGCAACAAAACTCATCGAAGATTTTAATAGTTCTAGACAGAATAAATGTAAGTCCAGCCTTACTTGTCAAACCAGAGCAGTCTTGATTGGTATGACAAGGAGCCTTCACAACATGCAGCATTTGGGCTAAGACGAGTAACGTACGCGCCCCGGGCGACCGACCCACGCAATATGAGCTCGAAGACTAAGCCTCAAATATTAATAGAATATTGGCTAGTGATGTAGAATGGGACCGATTAGCCGAATGAAATCCAATCGATAAGCCGGATAAATGTTAAATTATTAGAAAATAAGTACCTACTATAGTTATTTGATTCCTTTCACACAAATCGGTTTAAAATTATATTTAAATAATATACTGATGTTGCATAGGGTGATGGCACCGCGATTGGTTCATAAATACTTTTTCATGGAAAAGAAGCTGCAAACAGGCAAAAAAATGTGCATCTACAATACATGAATGGAAAAGAAATGAATAAAGCTGGAAAGAGAAAAAGGTATTGGGCCTCCCGCAATCTCGCTCACTGAACAAATTACGACAGGAAACTGTCGCTTCACGTCGATTTTCTGTAAGCCCATCACCGCCCCTGTCGAGTTTGCCTGTTCCTACAATAAACATCTACAGTGATACTCTTCTAAAAATAAAGTCGATTCAACACGAATGTATAAATAAATAAATATTTCCCAAAACCATCGATTGTCCGGATACCGTCTATTCGGTAGCACATCTCTATCGCAGAATGAGATCTCGTTTGACGGATGATCTTGTAATCATTTCGTAGTGAAATAATGACGCGGCCGTGTTCATCGACACTGACAACTGATTGCCGCCATTTATAATGATTCGCGGCTTTTTTGTAAAATAAATGTTTAATTTACAGCAGTTATGTAGCTTTATTAAACGTAATCAGTACAAGGGCAGGTGAATTACCTGTGAGACGCATGATGTAGGCTTAGTAGTTGTAAATTAATAACTCAAATTAGAAGCGGAGTATGATGTATGTTTGGTAATTTTTCATTTCCTCTAATCATGTAGAAGGTAGGAATAAATAGACCTTATTATATTATATCAACCTTATATTGTGGGTATTAGAAAATATAAGAAGCTTTTGGCCTCAAACCACCCCCAAAACAAAAGTTTTCGTCGAAATTAACATTAATATCTCATTGACTGACAGCCTCTCTTGATCAAGTGCGTTTTGGACATCTTTAATCGCTAGATTCTTGAATTGTGGGTAATTAGATATGATTAATTACTTTCAAATAACCTATATAGTAGTACAGCCGCTTGTCAAAGAAGTTTAGTCCAAGCGCCATATGTTTAAACCCTTAAACATTTGTCGCAATTTCTTATGGTTGAACAAAATATAATATAAAAAGAATCATGAACCATTAATGAACGTGGATTTTTTGTATTTAACATTCATATGGAACAAAATTTTATAATAAAGCAAAATACACACACAAATACAAAATAGCATGAAATAATGTGACAAGTTTTGGTCGACCAAGTTTAAGATTATTCATGCGAATCAAAATTATACGCATTTTGTGTTGTTCAGCAATTTCTGTCACAGAAATGATACGCGTGCCAGTTACAAGCAAATATAGATTGATCGCTCAGTGCATATTATCTTTCGTTATAATTGTAATCACATTAAGTATATATAATCCATGACCAACCTCTAATCAAAATCAAGTTGTATTGTTATACTGTTGATTCCCGGACCTAATATTGTAACCAATGTCTTCGCGAATGACGAGCCATACAAGCAACAGACTAATAAAACCATAAAATGTACATATTAAGGTAACATAAATATTGTGTATGGTGTGTACCACACAGTCTCTTAATGTTGTTGTAGGTTGAGTTAAACGACCACTTCACGATCACTTGTTTATTTGAGTTCACAAAGAGTTTAGTTAAAAGTTACACGTTATGTTAATTGCCTGATGGCGTTAGGTGAACTAATATATGAATATAATAAAAATGACGTGGTAGCGTAAAATGCTGACTCGGCCGTGCAACTGTAGGTATGCGGCGAGTTGCTAAGTACGGTTTATATTGCATAAATCGTACATATTCCCTAGGGCGAGATGACATGATATAAATGAGATAACAAGGCAATATTAACATTTCAACTTAAAGTCTCTAGAATATCATACAGTTAAACACTTAATTATCACTTTCACTGAACGGTCTTCGGATTATTGGTGACGTGGCCGTGTTGACGGTGGCGTACGTGTGGCTTGATCTTGAGGCCAGGGCGTCTCTAGTAGACGCGTCGCGACGTAGTTGCGTGAGTGGTATACCAGGTTCAACATTTCGGGCAGTTCCAACAGATCTGACAGGTTCACGGCTATCCGCAGACGAGGCAGGAAGCGTCGCCCAGCACTGTGTTCGCCAACGGCACCACAGGTAAGTAGAGATTGCGATAAGGGCACTGCCAGCTAGCAGATACAATACCACATACTGGTGCACGTCATGAGAAGAGATGTAGTCGTATGATACACCGCTCGCTTCTGCCCGTTTTTGCTGTTCAATCTGTTCATCAATAGCATTCTGCAATGTATCGTAAGACTTGACTCTATATTCTTTAGCTGTTTTGATGCTTTGTCTTGGTATAGACAGATTGAATATTTTGTTGATAGGCGGTATGATGACCTTGTCAACATCTGGTTGTAAGGTCAGGTAGTTGTTTTGCTGCATGTGCGAATAAATGGTTAATGCCTCGCTCTTGATGATGCAGCCATCCGCGACGATGATAATACCAGCCTTGCTGACTTGCTCGACTGTAATTTGAGTCCCACAGATGATTTTAATTGTTCTTTGTCCGCAACAAAAATACAGGTACGTATTTAGTTTGTTAAGCTGTGTCCACATGTCCGCGCATAATGATATTTTGGTTTCACACCGATTTGTTGCCTCGTTTTTGACACATAGGTTATCATCGGCCTTTAAGTGGTAAATCGGTTGTTGCAACGGGCACATAAGACTATTCGTGTTGTAGGGTAGACACATACGTAGATCATTCTCGGATAGTGGCATGTACGAATCCTTTTGCAGGTTTATAGCTACGTGGCTGGCGATCGGCAGTATACTGATCATTGACTGCTGAGTTTGAAGTGGAACAGCGACGAGTTTGTATATCTCGTAGTTGTCTCGGGTCACTAATGGAATTTTGATTTCAAATATAAAATATTTAATCGACATTCGTGCCTTCATTTTTATTAAATGATACAGTTTCGGCAGATCCGTCTGTATGTTGTCTATAGGAAGGCTTGAATCCTTGGATAGTAGTCCAGATATAAGGTTCAGTTCTGCCTTGAGCTGTTCAGGGCTTAAGAGATGAATATTGAACTTTCCATAGTGAACTTCCGTTATAGTGTCCAACAGCGTTTCTTGCAGATTCTTCATGTTTAGAAGAATGTTGTTGGCGATTATAGACATGAAAGTAATATGGTTAACTATCATAATGTTTTTGACTTCAGTCGCAATCACATTGTTAGTCTTTTCAAGTTCGGCTAGCTGATTATTGTACATGTTGTGTTGTTTCTCGATTATTTCCTGTACTCTTTTCAGCAGGTTATTTTCCGCTTCCACAATCGATGTCTGATTTTTCAGTAAAAGTGTCAGGTGGTTCTCATTCTCCTTTATTAAGTTTATATCTTTTTCGTATTTAGCAGCAAATTGTTCATCAAGGATGCCGAACAAGCTATTCGCTAGGTAGCCAACTCCATTGATAAGTCCTCTGCGTTGTCTATGACGTTTTTGCTGACTGAGTAACAAATCACTGTAGTAGGCCAATTCTGAGTAACCGTGACGTAGTTGAAGTAAGACGACGTCACATTGGCTAATCTTTCTTGAGTTTGAGCACGTTTCATCTAAGCTGGTGATGTAGTTTTTAAGTATTTCCATACCTCTCCAATAGGGATTCATGTCATAGTACACGATTAGTTTCCATTCATCGCGAACAATATGCATGTCCTTGAACTTGTCGAAGTAAACGCTTTGGTTTCTATTTAGATGACTTAGGCTGTAGTTACACCGGGCAGGACACACGATTGATAAAATCGATAAGATGGCCCATATCAAATTGCATGATCTTTTGCCTTTTCTCCTTTTAGGCTCTTTCAGTTGTGCAACTTGTTCTGCCACCTTTGCAGTTGGTGTTTCCTTGTTTTCATCTTGTTCTCTTATAGGCAGCTTCGATAGTTTAGTGATTGGGCGTTTCAAAATTCCACTTTTCGTCTTGATGGTGACTACGCGTATGTATCCATCCTTCCCTGGGTGTATATCGATGACTCTTCCTAGACTCCACTTCCCAGTAGGATTGGCATCATGGATGATGACAATATCGTCAATGTTTATATTTTGATGTGCTCGTTGCCACTTACTTCGAGGTAATAAATTAGATAAATATTCAGACTGCCATCTTTTCCACGTATCCCTGAAGATTTTTTGGACGAGGTGCCAGCGTGTTCGTTCATCAGTCTCAGTCTCTATGATGGTTAAATTAGGGCCACTTGAGAGAAAATGCGACGGCGTCAAATAATTTATGTCGTCAGAGTCTTCCGTAAGTGCTAAGAGAGGCCTGGAATTGAGGCAAGCTTCGATTTGTGCCAGAAGTGTAGAAAACTCCTCGTAAGTGAGTTTCTGCTCTCCGATGACTCTGCGCAGGTGATACTTTAGGCTCTTCACCGCAGCTTCCCAAAGACCTCCTGCGCTTGGCCACAGTGGTGCGATGAAGTGCCACTCGATTTCCATATCTGTGATAGCTGAGAAGAATTCTGGGTCAAGTGTTGTCTTCATATTAATTATCTCTTGTTTCAAGATTTTGTTGGCTCCGACGAAAGTAGTGCCATTGTCACTGTACATGTGACGTGGCGTTCCTCGACGGGCAGCTAATCTTCTCAAGGCTGAGAGAAAAGCTGAGGATGTAAGATCTGAGACAAGTTCCAGGTGTACTGCCTTCGTGGCCATACACACAAAGACAGCAACATACCCCTTTGTTGTTTTTACGCCTCGACCTTTATTTGTTTTAATATCGATGTACCCGGTATAGTCAACACCTGTGTTATAAAACGGTCGTATCAAGTTGCATCGAGGCGCCGGTAAGTCTCCCATCAGCTGTGTTTGTTGAACAGGGTTATGTCTACGGCATTTTATACAATTATATATTCGTTTCTTGACAGCCCTGTTTCCACCAATTATCCAATATTGTTTTCGTAAATTGGCTAATGTAAGGCGTACTCCACCGTGGAATGTTGTTTTGTGCGCATGGTCAATCAATAGTTCGGTAAAGTGTCCTTCATGTGGAATTATGATAGGATTTTTCTGATCTTCGTCGATGGTCGCATTTTTTAATCTTCCTCCCACTCTGAGAAGTCCTGTTTTGTCAATAAATGCGTTAAGGGATAATAGTTTGCTTTTCCGGTGCACTTCCTTTGTTTGTTGCAAATTTGAGATGTCATTTTCAAAGGACAAATCTTGTACGTATTTTATTACAATATACATAGCATGTTTTATTTCAGATAATGTTAAATACTTCGGCAGCTGATGTTTGTTCCGTGACATCACACGTAATATCCATGCAATAATTCGAGTAACTCGATTAATGCAGCTATGTCTGGTAAGTATGTCACCGATGACGTCATATGTGTGACGTTGTGTGGTGACGTTTGTTTGTATTTTTCTTAACTCTTCGTTCGTTTCGTATAATATATTTTTTTCTTTTTTAGGTTGATAAGTGGACAGCCACTCCGGACCGTGCCACCACAGATTATGTTCCTTGAGCCGTTTCGGTAATATTCCGCGACTTGCGCAGTCCGCTGGATTATCTGATGATTTAACATAATGCCAGCACGTTGGCGGCATGGATTCTATGATCTTCTTGACTCTGTTGGACACAAACGGTTTCCAGCGACTGTAGTCGCCTTGGATCCAGCCTAGGACGGCAGTAGAGTCAGACCATCCTACTAGTGTTATATTCTGGTTTGATTCAAGACATTCTATAATTTTTTTCATTAGCGTAGATAATAGTACCGCAGCACATAGTTCGAGTCTGGGTAGTGAAATCATTTTCTTGGCAGGTACGAGCCTTGACTTTGCTGCAACGATAACTGTCTTCTTGGGACTCTTTTTAACCTTGCAGTATATGACACATGCGTAGGCATTTTCCGATGAGTCACAAAACCCGTGCAACTCGATATCGTCTCTTTGTGTTATTTGTAGCCACCTGGGTATTTGCAGTTGATTGATTTCAGTTAATTCCGACTTGATTTTTGACCACTCTTTGTTTATTGTTTCAGGCACTTCGTCGTCCCATCCTAATTGTACTTGCCACACCATTTGGAATATTAGTTTCAGTTTAGTTGTTACAGGGCTTAACCAACCCAATGGATCAAAAATCTTCGAGATTTCGGAAAGCAGAATTCGTTTTGTTACAGGATTTATTGATTTGTTATCGATCACCAATTGGAAAGTAAAACTGTCTTCGTTTGGATTCCACCGTAATCCCAATGTTTTTCTTGAGTCTTGGTGACGAAAGTCATATGTTTCAGAAGATGTGTCGTTAAATCCTTGCAAGTCAGGAAAGTTGGATGACCATTTTCTCAAATTAAATCCACCTGACTTGAGTAAACTGATGAGGTCGGTTTTTAACCTTTTTGATTGTTCAAGGTCATCGCAGCTGCAGAGTAAGTCATCCATATAGAATGAAGTCTCCAAAACAGCCGCAGCTTCAGGGTAATTATGTCTTTCGTCATTGGCGAGTTGTTTAAGCGTCATCATGGCGAGGAAAGGAGCCGCTTTTGTTCCGTATGTCACAGTCGTTAAACTATATTCTTGAATTAATTGGTTGGGAGAATCTCTCCACAGTATTTTTTGATAATGTTGGTCGTCTTCGTGACATAAAATTTGCCGAAACATTTTTTCAATGTCAGCTGTAAAGGCTATCTTGTATATTCGCCATTTTAAAATAATCTGCATTAAATCTGTTTGCAAATTCGGCCCACTATACATCATATCATTCAAACTTATTCCCGATGTCGTTTTCGATGACGCATTAAATACGACACGCAGTCCTGTAGTTGTAGATTCCGCGCGTTGCACACAGTGATGCGGTAAATAATAGCTTGGTTTCATGTTACTTTGACATAATTTCATGTGATTTAATTGTAAATATTCCGACATGAATTGTTTATAATCCCTTGCCATGTTTTGGGATGTGTTAAATTTCCTTTCAAGTTGCAAAAATTGTGCTGCAGCTTTACGTCTTGATTCTCCCAGTTTCTCCTTAATATCGGAATGTAGCGGTAGTCGTACGACATACCTTCCGTTTTGCTGACGTTTTGTTTCAGTTTTGTACTGATTAAGGCATAGTAGGTCCTGTGACGACATTGGTAAGCTTTCCTGGACATCCTCTATGGTCCAAAATCTGTGAATGTCCTCTAAATTATTCAAAATGACATTGCATTGATATGACCTCATGTTGCCACAGAGTATCCAGCCCAGCTGCGTTTGTTGAGCAATGGGCTGTGTTTCCTCTCCTTTGATTATGCCGCTTAGTATGATGTTTGAGTAGACATCCGCTCCGAGTAGCAAATCAATCTGCCTGCTGATGTTAAAGTCGGGATCAGCTAGTTGAATGCCTTTCAGATATTCCCAAGTTGACGGTTTTGGAAATGATCGGTTAGGTAGATTGTTATTCAAATTCGTCATTATGTACACTTCTGTGAATAAAGTGTAATTGTTATTCACAGCGGAGCATTGTATAGTCAACGCACCCTTGCAATTATTCTGTTGCGCGCCGACTCCGAAAATTACTCCCTTACACCTCTGTCGGGGTAGCCCGAGTATCTGCGCAGCGTTTTCGGTTATAAGGGATATTTGCGATCCCTGATCTATTAGGGCTCGTAACGTTAACTCCGAGCCATCGCTGGCTTTGACCTTGACCATAGCGGTGGCCAAAAGTGTCTCAGATAAATCTTCTAAAGACACGTGGCTGCTTGCTGTTGGAGTGTTTTCGAAGTTAGTTTTTTCGTTGTTGTTGCTAGGCGTAACATTACCGAACGAATTATGTAGTAGCGTATGATGGTGTGCGTTACATTGGCGGCATCGTTTTTCAGACTTGCATTCCTTGCCTTTGTGGTTGAATAAACAATTTTTGCATAAATTGTGTTTTAGAACAATTTTATTCCGTTCGTCCAAATGTAGCTTAATAAACTCGTTGCAATGGAATAATCCATGATCATTTTTACATATTGGGCACTTTATGTTACTTGGCGCATTCCTTGTCTTGTTTAATGTTGTGTTATGATTTTTGAATGATTTATTTTTCGAATACACGTTCTGGTTTGTATTGAATGCTTTATATGCGTATTGCTGGTTAGATGAAGTACTACGACTTTTTTGGTTATCTTGACATGGTCGCTCTAATTTGCGTCGTGCGCCTTCCATGGAAGTAAATTTCCGCTCTAAGTAATTCATGAATTCCGATAAACTGGGTAATTCACGGGGTTTTTTCAAGGAGTCAACGTAGCTGTCATAGGTATCAGTGTCTAATTTATGCGAGATAACACGCACTAACATTGGATCCCACGTGGAAACGTTCACACCGAGGGCCTTGATTGCGTTAAGGTTCTCATTAACTGTGTCGTGTATATGTTTTATGGCTCTGTAAGTTTGGTACTGTGCTGTTGGTAAGTTCAAAATAATATCCATATGAGAATTGAATATTGATTTTTGGTTGTTGTACCGATTATTGAGAATGTCCCAGCAGACTTGATAGTTGTCAGAACTGATTAATAAGTGTTGCACCAATCTTTCAGCTTCACCCCTGATTTTCGATTTCAGATGTTGCATTTTCTGTGCGCTGGACAAAGATGGGTTGGTGTGTATTGCTTCATTGAACAAGTCTTTGAATGATGTCCAATTTTGGTAATGACCACTAAAGGTCGGTATTTCCATCTGTGGTGTTGAGGTTTTCTGATAAGCAGCCGATGACATTCTAGTATTTATGGTTCTTTTCATTGCATTATACTGTCGTTCACAGTTTTCCACCATTTCTTCGTAGTTATCTTCATCTCCGGTAACATTCTCGGCATCGATTTCCCAATAGAGAGTGTCGATGGCCTTCCACCTCGATTCAAGGTTCTTCAAAGTGTCTTCAAATTCCCACCTTTCGTTAATATTATCAGTGTTAATATTTGCCAGAGTCTTCGCAAATGCCTTGAAATTGCTTTTTTGTTTACGCAGCATTTCTTCAGTCTTGCTAGCGTTACCTTGAGAAATAGTTTTCACAGATTCTTGATAAGCTTCAGATACACCCGATTGTTGAGGCTTTGTTATACGTACAGCTGGGTTTAATGGAGATTTTTGTCTTTTCTGTGGGTTTTCCCCGCAAATAAAGGTTCTCCGAGTTTCGTTGTATAATAGTTCAGTTTGACTATAATGATCTTCCGAGAAATATGAAAAATTGCGTTCTTCAAAATCACACAATGCTGAATGGTTGGCTTGGAATTCCGCCCAATAGGCGTCTAGAGTTTCCACACGTTTTTTGATATAAGCTGGAGATTTTCGTTCGGCTGAATCTTTTTTGAAGTTACGGAGAAGCTGTTCTATCGCTTCCACCAATTGCTCTTGGTTTGTTAACAGATCCTGTACACTGCTCATGTTGTAAGTTTCTGCTTTTGATGTAGGATAGTTTTGGTAGTACGACTTATATCCCTCTCACGAAATAGGCGCCTTCTCAATTCGACTGGGGAGGTCCGCTTGTGGAAGGCCAGCCGAACCGATTCGCTTTCGTAATCGGAAATACACTTCACACTACCTTGATTGATGTAAAAGTTGCGTGAGTGACGATCCAAAGGTCACTAGTTCAAATCGAAGGACCAAAAAGATGTATGGTGTGTACCACACAGTCTCTTAATGTTGTTGTAGGTTGAGTTAAACGACCACTTCACGATCACTTGTTTATTTGAGTTCACAAAGAGTTTAGTTAAAAGTTACACGTTATGTTAATTGCCTGATGGCGTTAGGTGAACTAATATATGAATATAATAAAAATGACGTGGTAGCGTAAAATGCTGACTCGGCCGTGCAACTGTAGGTATGCGGCGAGTTGCTAAGTACGGTTTATATTGCATAAATCGTACATATTGATACACAATAATTACAATTTAAAATAATGCCTCGTGGTAAGGGCGCTTGTCCTATTGCCCATACTGAGGCGACCTCATTCATGTCCAATGTCCATCTGTAATAAAAACCGCGGTAAGGTCAGACTCGCAGATTACTTTTTTGTTATAAAATAAAATCAATTAATGTTCGCCACGGCGTATGACGTCAGTGAATTAAACGACTACTGTAATATGTGATGTTAGTCCAGTTAATAATTTCTTATTTATTTTTTTACACTAAAGATACACACTTAAAACGTCTATTTTAAAAACTGACTTTTGTAATCTATGTCATGAAATTCCAACTTTAGTTTTCTATTATATTTTGTCTACGAAAATACCCAAGTTAGGCTGTGAGCTTTTTGCTATGTGGTCACCGCCGCCCACCAACACCCAGAATAACTTAGGATTGCAGGGTCATTGTAATAAGCTTTTAGAATTGGTAGGAGAAAAAATAAAGAATGTAGTGAAGAAGTTTAAAATTGTTGAATCTACTGCTGACATATTTCCTAAAGCAATCCACAAACCCATTGATATTATGTATTTCCGAATTTTTTCATTATAGCTTTTCCCCTAACTGAATATTGCAAACAAACTAATTGACTAATCATGAGCTAAATTGAGTCTCGAAAACTCACTGATATTTACTGACTTAACAGTAAATAGCGACATAAAGTCTAAACTAATTAAATCATTGATCGAATCAACCAGATTCCCAGGGGTCAGTCACTCACTCCGCCCAACATTGCACAACCAACTACAGAGCCCTCAACAAAGTGCACGCCATAAGCGAATGCATATCGCTGACCATACGCAGCTGACCTCCTGCCCAGATATCATCAGCATTTCGTCTAAAAAGGCCAGCAGTCGCGGCGTCTGATATCTTGACGTTTAAAGTAATAACTTGTATATACTGGGGTCAACATACAAGAGCGTTTTGACGCTGCGTTTCGTCAGCATGCCTTTTGTGGGGGCGCTTTTGTTTGATGCCATAGAATGCCATAAGTAGATGGCAAGATATATTCCTCTTTGAGATACTCTAGATTTTCATTCAATAGTTGGGGAAATAATAATTTTCCAAGATCGATGAAGTAAAAATAAGAGTATTCCATAACTTGTGAACGCAGTGTTAATGTCTTAGGCACAACTGAGACTTTCGTAATCGTGTGTGTACTAACACTATGAGCTTATAATAGATATTTGATACTGCTGTGCACTACGGTGAAATTGTTTATTGAAAACATGTGTACGAGTATATGTCAAGTGTCGTGTACACTTCATGCTTGAGTCAGGTAATACGTGAAGTTTCATTTGACATATCGCCTGACATCTGAATGAAATCTCTATAAGGCAGCCTATCCTAGTGTCAAAGGCACGGGACATATCCGATATCTTGGACAATTCTATAATTTCATCAACTATCGCTGACTATAATGTTGGAGAAAAACATTAAGAATAAAGCTACAAGTTCTATAAGAATATTAAGGGAATGTAATAGCTCCTAACCTGCGTTAGACCAGCCTGGTCGACTAAGGCCTAACTGTTGCTGGAAGGGTATTCGCTTTCTTTGACAGCAAACACACACAATAGTATAATACCTGTCATAAGGATGCACGTGAGTCACATTCCAGAGACAGCGTGTTACCAGTAGCTCGATGTGATAGTAAGATCTAGATTGTAGTCATCTATGTGATGGAATGCGTCTAAAAGTCTTTTACTATCACAATGTTAAATATAAAGTTCGATGCCCTGACAAACTCCACGACCATCTTTGTTAAACTTTCAGATTTATAACACACGACCGTTAAGAAGAATGTGGAGGTCTGCGCCTAAACACGACGCTCAGCTATTTAGAACGGGCCTCGAGAATGAATGGGATGATGTGCGTGTCAAACGGCGAACAACTCTTTATGCGTGACATATACATTGTATTCAATGTGCTAAATGTTTCAATATTATCGCTTGCCTTTTTGGTAAAGGCTTTCATTAATAACTCAATACTATTTCAATGTTACTAATGAATAAACGCTATTGAATTGTGGAAATTTATGTATATCGTCTACCAGCTGTAATATTCTGGGTTCTTTTCTCAGTCCGGTACTGTACTTTGTGTGAGACTTCGGTTTGAAAAAAAAAAGAGTTTTCAGGAACTAAAATTTGTGACAATAGAACACCTCTTATTTTTTTTTTGGGAAGCAAATAAATTGTGCGGTGCGGACATTTGAGTGGTACTGGCGGAATTTCTACATGTTTATTCTAATGAATAGTAGATGTAAAACATAGGCTTCCCATTCGATGTCCAAATGTGAATTTTACACTTCTCGATGTACAAAATACCACATTACGTCGTAGAAAAGAAACATACCTAGCAAAATGTCGGACTATATTTCAATATTTATTTACCCAAGCCTTTAGTGACAAATGCAACGAGGCGTCATATTCACTAAAGGCGTCTGCGTTTGATCGAATATTGCCACAGATATTGACGTCATACACACTCAAACCATACATTAAGAAATACTGCAACAGATAAAAACATCACGCCCGACCCATGGAGCAACAGCAGAGAGCTGCAAAAAAATCAATTACCGCTCATGTAAAATTGCGTGATGTTGGCACATCCGGCGCGTGAGGCGGGCCGGCAAAAACATAAGCCCGGGAACCGAACTAATGGACGGCTATTACACAAATTTAATAAAATCTCGCGGGGTCTCTGTTGGTACATTGCGGGGTAAAGGTCAAAGTGATGTGGATGCAAGTGATACCGAATGGATGATGATTGTAATAACTATGCATCCGCCTTATTGGCTTAGTGGCAGCGTAATTTGGGTGAACTGTGAGTATAGTAGCTAAATTGGACGTTTAACTTTGTGCGATGTTTTAGTTAAAAAAATCTGACATGAGTTGCTCGGCATGGGAAACATTGTCCGGCGTTACAGGCTCACCCTCTATCATATTTGGAATGAAATAAGTTCTATAAACTGTTGGTAGATGACACCTTCAGTTATATAGGTATCTGCCCTATGGCAAGGGGGCGTATGAATTCCACCACGGAATCCCCTGTCTGTCGCAGAAAGCATCTATGTGGGGCCTTTGTGATCAATGGGTACACTTGAGGGTTTGTGCACTGTGCATGCATGTTCATGCTGTCATCCTGTTATGCGACAAAAAGGGCCATCAAGCAAATCTGGACGGTGTTCCGGCGTAGGTTTTTGCATTAGGGACCCAGCTCAGCGGACGCAGGCCCCATGCGCCAGGCTAGAAGGCAGGAGATCCTAACTTACTATGCTCTCCCGCAGGGTTCGCGCGAAGGGAGATATTTAGCTTTCACCATGTAAAAGAGTAAGCTTATGTACGATTCTAAAAACTGACAATTATGTAACAACGGAGATACGAATCGTTATCTATTATGTGATTGTGAGGATGATAATTATTGCGCTCTTCTTCGTGTATACACACGCAATAAGATTCTATCCAACCGTAGGAACCAACATCGCCGATTTATTAACCAACATAAAAATATAATTATTGGTTTGTATTTGACAATGTGGCATTATCAATACGAAATTTGATAATGGATCATTCATGCAAGAGACTGTCATGCAGGAGAATAAGGTAAGAGTCTATATTCGAGTCTTTCCAGTCTAAGATATTCTTATGTAATTTTTCTGATTAGAATGAACATGAATTGGACACTTGGTATACAACCACTGAATAGGACCATTTCCTGTGTTGTCACTTAGCATTTGAATGTAAAATTATAAGCTATTTAACAGCTTTAATAAAAATCATATTGGGCTCACACCTCGTAAGTCTGGAACAAGGGCTACCCTTACTAATAAAATCTGTCCAAAACCTCTCAATATGAAAATGAAATGAAATCACTTCCACATACGGTGCGGAAACCCGATGCCCTCCGATGCGTCGATTATCTCACATTAATGAATACTTAGTGCTGCGTGACGCGCCGGCCGCTGCAGTAGGCAGTTTTCATCACGCGTTAACCTCTCCGAACCGAGGCGTGGCTGGGATAATGTAATAGATTTGAAATAAAATCATGATGGTTTAACCCTACCATAAAGTAGCACTTATTGCGAGTATAAATGCATTTTAAATATTGTGGTATAAATTTAAATATTTTTGCAGTAAGAAATTGACCGATATAAATTATCGTATACAAGAAAGTTTGGAAAACAACCTAAAAATTCAGAAAGTGCCTGAATTCAGGCCGCTTTGTACTTTTGCTATGATGATGATATTTTTAAATCAGCAAAAGTACTAAACGTCTAACCGCAGGTGACAGACGCAGCTCATTATTTGATCAATTAGTTTATATTTTTATTAGGGACTCACTATACAAAGACTCCAATGTTTCCTAACATCAAAAGTTTATTTGAAACAATGGAAACAAAATGACACGAATTAAAATATTAAGGGACGACAAAACCCGAGTTTTCTTGAAAATCCCCATACACCCATACGCTAGTCACGCCTAGGAAGTAAAACCTAGCGAATACGTGATCGCCGGCGTACATCCCTGCCCATGTCCTTGTGTAGTAGCGTGAACATATATTTCCTTCTAGCTTCCGCGTTTATTTACATTATGCAACACTAACTTTTAGCCCTGGCTTTGCGAGCGTTTGAGCATTATTTTTTTGTACCAGCCCACACACATACGTCCCACTGAAGGGCACGGGCCTCCACTAAAATCAAAAGTTCAATTTACATGGGTTAGGCCATAAAGTCGACCACGCTGGCCTAATGCGGGTTGGCGGACTTTACATTGACAGCCTCCGTGGCGCAGTTGGTTAGACGCCGCCTGTGAAACGAGAGGCCGTGGGTTCGATCCCCGCACCGAAACAAATATTTGTGTGATCCACAGGTATTTGTTTCGGGTCTGGGTGTTTGTGAGACCGAAAAGTCTCTCGTAGTTTCTGATACCCACGACACAAGACTCGATGTTAGTGTGGGGTCAGGACTATGTACGTGACTGTTGGGTGTATTTATTTAAAAAAAAAAACATACCATCGAAATTCTTGAAAAATGTGTGTAGTGGCCTGTTGTTGAACCGGTAGGTAATAATGCCAGTAAGACTTTTTATACTTCGTGTGGCTTATTTCTTTCTCAAGATTCGTCGGCGGTTCCAATCCCAGACATATCATGTAAGATTTGTCGTAAATCACGAAGCAAAGTATCTTACATACGAATCGACATTCGAACAGAGTGCCTCACAATTTACCGACTACGTACGCTACTACGAGAGTAATGATGTGATTTATGTGTCTACCGACGCAATAAAAAATATGACGAGCCTCACATTACTCATAAAATAATAATTTACAAGGTATCCATGTCAAATTGGCAATGTACAGATGTCCCTACATTTTCATAATAGTCATGTCCTCAGAGGCTTGATTCATGATCTCATAGTGATTACCACATGATGTCACGTGCCATAGCTCATAATCGATGCGATGACACACCGCCCAGCCATCCTCTCGACATCTGTTATGTTAAGAGGCTATTATCCTGTTACACAATCCTTTCTATTTATTAGATCATTTATTGCAATAATTCCTTTTATGTCGTTTGAACTCTGATACAAGATCATGCTTATTATAAATCGACACTCTGTAAACGATATGATGTTTATTGTTTGTTCTGACCGCACGGAATTTTAGAAAGCATTTATTTAAAAATATCTTCGGAGTACAAACATCAAAATGTTAGTAACGAAGTAAATCTTACATCTACAAACAAAAAATACAATTAATGATCTTAATGTTTCTTACTGGTCCCAAATAAAAATTAAAGACAATTCCTTTTAGCTTTTGTGTTTAGAATCTACCACCATTTATCAGTGTTAGAGTTGCGTGTGGGCATATTACGAGCATATTAAGAAAACCCGACAAAAACTGCCATTTCATACAGTGTTTATTCTCAATTAATCAACATCAACAAAAATTCACACAAAAACTCCCATTATAAAACACCAACTATGTCTTCATACAGGAACAAAAACCAAAGTCTATTAAGACGATGCTTTTGTTTTTTTAATGACTATTTTTTTCAGAGCACAGTTATCACAATTTTTCATTATTTTCTCGTTAAAGGTCAAAGAAAATTCATATTTTTTTTTCGGATCTGGCATAAGGTAGCAGATTGTGATAGTATTTTTGTGATCGAAGAGTTGGTAAAAAAAAGTGATTACAAATTGCGTCGCCAAATCATCAGGGGCGTTCATAGTGAAGTAAAACATATTTATAAGATCAATGGTTTCGAACGATGTAATTAAGTTATGTTGATTTTAAAATATCTAAACATTTAATACGAATAAAACCTTATCACAACACACAATTAAACTACAGTAATGAACTATAATATTTTATATAATATCTTTTTAAAATGACAGTTAATTGAAGTGTCAGTAATTGAATTAACAAGAGTGTGTTGAGTGAGTTGAATATAATATTGTTTTTTTTTTATTCGCAATTTACTAATAAGTAAGTTATTGCCTATATTTGATTCAACATAAAGCCACATATCATTCATTAAGACACCCATTACCATACCCCCAGGTGCTTGAGTCTTCAGATAGCCCGAGGATAGAACACAACTTAATTAGAAAAATCGAATACGCAAGGTATTCTTTAAAAGCTGTCGCCCTTATTAATATCTCCGGTGATCCATCAACACGAAACCGTGAATTAATTACAATTTGGTAACCCGCTGTGATATATTGTAACATCATTTTGGTAAATCAACTTCTAAATTAAATAACCTAAATTTTTTGCTCAACAGCGTTAGGTCATGTTCGATATATTGCAATTAATGGCTATTACATTTTGTTTAATGTATAATTTGTTGGTTACTTCATGGTATTGGCAGCACGTTTACGAAATATAAGAGCCAAAACTTATGGAAGTTCTGTGTTCAAATTATATGCTACTACATCATTGGAAAATCTATTTTGTAATTGTTTTGGATTACTGTAGGAATGAATTGGCTCTACCATCGTACCACCGTCTTACAGAAAACCAACATGAAGTGACGACTTTGCTATGTTTCGTTCGGTAAGTGAGAATGCTGGATGCCTAATAACCGTTTTCTCCTTCTTTCCTTTCCTCTCCCATGTTAAGAGTCTAGCAACGGATTTACGATCCTAGTGTTATAGTTTTTCAGGTGAGTCGTTTTCACAGTTGAGAAACATACGTGAAAAAAATATATATCGTGCTTGATGAAATACACTTTCGTGTGCGCAACACCAACATTTTGTAATATTTTTACACATCTTCAAAGTGGTTTTTGGTTGGTAGCGCCATTGTGATGCTAATAGGGAATTACTATTCATTACGCGTCAAATTACTGTAATTTAGTTATAAGTGGTGCGTGGGCGAGCCCCGGCCTCCCCTCACCTTTGCACTTGATGCGTAGTTGGAGCAATTTTTCGATACTATTGTAGTACAGACTACAGTGAACCTTATGGTATGTGTTGTGCAGTCCAAGTAAGGTATTCCGTGACATGAGATAGCTATCTCTTATTGGTTTATACATTAATTAGCTGACCTATACCATCGGTTATAACAGGTATAGTAAGTGAACGTCCGATACTTTATTATAACAATAATTTCACAATAGTAAAATATTGAAACACCTAAACAAATATTTGTGTAAAACCACAGGTATTTGTTTCGGGTCTGGGTGTTTGTGAGACCGAAAAGTCTCTCGTAGTTTCTGATACCCACGACACAAGACTCGATCTTAGTGTGGGGTCAGGACTATGTATGTGACTGTTGGGTGTATTTATTTCTTTATTTATTTGTTGTGGAGTAGAGATAGGGTTTAAATCTCCACTTTGCCGGATATACTGTCACTTCCCTGTTATCCACTTTTATCAATATCTTAGATTTAGCTGTATGGCAATATAGCTTTACTAAGACATCTACTTACTTTTATGAGTTGACTACTTGCATGAGTCACACGTACTATGTTTTACATCTTAATATTACAAAGTGTACATGAAATTGAAACATCTCATTAGCGCGACCGAATTGAACCCTCACCTCTCCCACGAGAAATCAAATCTGTGACGCTATTGACTCAGCGGGCTTAGTAATATTTGACTTACAAATATAGGATACTTATTTATGACTTTTTTTGCTAGCGAGCGCTACAATATTATACATAAAACATTTTAACATTCTTTCAGCGCACGTTGATGTCTTTTACATGAAGAATTTCGGGTTATTGGTTTCAACATATCTTTTATTGGTACAGGCTGGTTTTTATTACCTTTGTAATTTTAGAGATTTATGTGAGTTGTAAAACTTGAATAACTGGGTTCGATTTTCAGCTTGATTTACTTTAAATTTACTTTAAAAGGTTGTTGCCTAGAAGTAGACCGGAGATAAAATCAGAACCACTTAATGTTACAAAATGCGTATAAATCTTGTTGCGTAGACGCTATATGAGTGTGGGACCAGCGCAAGTACAGTAAAAAGATTAGCCATAGAAATTTTATTGCCAATCGGGAACTAACAATCCCTAATCGCAGCGGATTAACTGAGAAATTATGGAACACTTGGTTGATTCCAACATTGAGTTATAAGTTTTTCTCATTGATAAGTACTGATAGGTTCCAGCTTAAATACTTTAGGATAAAATATTTTTATTTATTTATTTATTTATATCCTTTATTGTACACTATATTTAAGCTTAACAAAAAAAAAACATTACAAAAGGCGGTCGTATCGCTCGAGGCAATATCTTACCGACTACCTTTTCATGGAAATAAGAGAAGGATAAAAGAGAGGGCAGACAATAGTGCACCAATAGCTTATTAAAAACATATTAATAATAACTATAAAATAAAATAACAATAATATTTAATAGACGCTCCGTATACACATAAATATACGAATAAACAAGAAACACAGTATCATGCATGTAAAATATGCAACATACTAATATAATAATTAAATAAACATATATATTACATAATATATACATAAATAAATATAAACGTTTATATACACACATAAGTGCACACATATATAGCAAATATATAATACAAATATGAACTGCATATTTTTTAGGTAATAAGGACAAGATGTATCAAAGAATTATGACAGGTGTCAATGATAGGATCTACGGAGATTACTCTACTAAAATTCTAACAAAAAATGCCCATTTTTTCGCATTATACACGCAAAGATATACATAGTTGGATGCAATGATACACAGTTAGTTCACTTAATATAGCTATTGCCTTATTTTATTAACATAAAGTAACCTTGATAAAAAATCAGGAGTTGTTGCCAGACAACAGCACGAGCTGCTATGAAACTTTATATGTTTCACATTGCCGGTTCTCAAAATATTAAGTTACTAAATTAATAAATTTAAAGCATATGGATGGATATTATTTTCCAGTAATATTAAGGAAGTATATTATTACCGTTTCGGCTGTCGGAGCTTTCGCCATACATCATACTATATACATTTATTTCGTAAAAAAATAAGATGGTGTTTTGTCTGTAATTTAGACCATCATTAGTCTTAATCACCAGCAGTTTGTTGTTAAATATAAAACACAAGTGGCTCGGCCCGGCTTCGCCCAGGTGATGGTAGTTTTTTTTTATCCAGTCCATATCAACAACATATTATAGTTTTCGCAGCGCATGTGATGAAGGATATTTTATACGCATTTGTTTTACACCTTGGGTAACATTATTGTAGTTTTAGTGGGGATCCTTATATTTTTTCTTGCAATTTAAATAGCCTATATTAATCAGTGATAATGTAGAATTCAAATGATGAAAGTATGTTTAAAATCGGTCCAGTACTTTTTGAGCCAATTCGTTACAAGCATACTTACATACAAATCTTTCCTCTTTATAATATTAGTATAGATTACAAAAATCACTAGATTAATCTGTTAAAACGGCTCGCAACAAGCGGCTACCTGCAACTTTTATAAGATCATATGTCCTCATTTAATACAATTACTAGAATTTTAACCTGGGAATTCCAACCTGCTACTTTAGGCTGCATAAATTCCATAAATAAGTAGCGATATCCCCGGGCCATCGAAGAAGCTGCTAATATTACAAACACGAATAGCCCGAATAAATCATATTTCAACACGAAATGTTCGCCGAAGCGCGCTAATGTACAATGTAGACGCACATTAGCCGCGGACTCTTAGTGCGCGTTCACACCGCAACGAGTTGAATACGAACCTGCCTCGGTATATCAAAATATTCTTTATTCAAGTAGTCTTACAAGATCTTTATAGTAATTTGAAATGAAATTAAATGAAATTCGTTTATTGGTCACGTAGGCAATTAAATAGCTCTTACGCCAATTCAATACACATAGTACTTGTTCTCTATTTACAAGGTATTTGTTATAATATTTATATTAAATTTTATTTTATTCTACCACCGTTCTGGATTGTTTGGTAGTTGTGAAGAAGAAAGAACAAGTTTACATTTGTTATATAAATAAATATACCCAGCAGTCATAACTCTTGTGTTATACATATCGATATTTTATACAATACTTTTCGGCCTGACTACACCTAAAGGCAAATATTTATGAATCCTATAAATATTTGTCTCGTTGTAGGAAACCTGTAGCCTCTTTATTTATAAGTAAACTTCTAAGGCTGCATATTCATCGTAAATGTGAGAGGAAGGCGAACCTGGAAGCGTACCGCTCCCGAACGGTAGATTTTCAGCGTTATTTCTTACCACGTACGTGCAAGCTCTGGAATGAACTCCCTGCATCGGTGTTTCCTGAGTGCTATGACCTGACCTTCTTCAAACGAGGCTTAAAGAGAGTACTCTCATTAAGGTAGGCAGCGACTTTGTTGTGCTGGACCCCTGGCACTGCGAAGTTCTCTGGGCAGCGGTAGCCACTTACCATCAGGCGGGCCGCTAGCTCGTCTGCCTATAACGGCAATAAAAAAAATGAAAGAAGACTCAGAATTAAATTGTTTAAGAAAAGTCTCTCGTAACTAAATACCTCTCGATCGCTTCACTACCTCACTAATATTACTTCCTCACAACTCTCGCTCGTAACTATAGCTTATTATAAGATTTTTGCATAGAAAATAAAATTATCTTAATCGTGATATTATGTTTCCTTGCACACTGCTCATCATAACTGTGTTTCTGGTCAATACGCAGCCTTTCCCAACAGTGACACTAAGACATTTTTATACTGGCAGTACTAAAATGTATCTATAATACAATGCGCTGTGTACGGTGGTCGCTATCCGGGTGGATACCACTATCCAACTTTTCTGTCGGATATAGATACATTAGGCGTTTAGCCACTTGTGTGTATGTACACTTAAAATAAGCGCGGAGATAGCGTGTGATGCCAGTATCGGTTTGCATTGCACAAGGCCCACGCGGTCATTTTAAATCAAACCACATTTGCGAACCGCTCAGGAACTACCAATGTTCTGAGAATGCGACCTTTTGTTCACGCCGATCTCTTTGCCGAACACGAGCTGTTGGGATTCGTCATTTATGTGCCGTGTATGGCGTTTCTATAAACGAAAGATGTCTGTTGAAGGTGTGGTGTAAATTCTCACCAGCTATGTATATAATAAATCAACATATGAATTTTTATACATGACTAATGATTATGCGTCGCCAATTGAGGCAATTATTTCGGGTTGGTTGAAACCCATTAAAGAAAGACAAACCGAAACAAGACACCCTTGCAATTGACAAAAAAGACGCGTTTTCCGCTATTGATGGTATTTTCTTTTAATAATACGATTTCATTGCTTGTAGCGATAGTTGGATGACTAAATGCAACAAAGAAAATCAATATTAACAACTATTGCCAGCATCGTTAGATAGAAAAAGTCGAAACCACTGCAGACAACGGCAGCATAAAGTGCTTTTAAAGTAATGCAGGATAACAAGAAACAAATAACCTGCCACTTGGAAGTTATTTAACGTTTCATTATTTTTTACCATTCAAAAACCAATTCATCTTATCGCCCAAAGAAAATGAATAATTAATTATAATATTTGCACAGAGTACAGTAACAAAATACCAGGGTGCGCGGAGCTTTTATTTACTACAACCGGCCTTGAAACGAATATGTACGGCCGCTGTTTCCCACGGGAACCTTCCGTTTCCCAGAGTAGAGTCTCGCTGGCCGCGCAGAGGTCACTAAGTTATGACGTAGTTACATATACCTAAAAAGAGTTGTGAGGTGTTCTGTCTTGTCTAGGCAGAGAAAAGCTTTTTAATTGAGCGCCGTATTCCAGAGTTTTAGTTATTGTAATGAATATAACACAAAATTTAATATGTACTCTACATTAATTATTTACGTAAACATTCACCTAAATAGATGTGCATAAAAAATAAATAAAATTTATCAATTTTCAACATAACAATATATAACTATATCCTTTTAAACGACTCCACAAGTAAAATAATAATCAATATAGTAAAAATTAACACAAAATTGTTATGTTGACAGTGCGTGCGCAGGTAGAGGCGGTAGAGTGGTGTGTGGTCACATAGCGACAGCGGTAGAGCGCGGTATCACGGATCTGTGAAAAGGTTACGTTGAAAAGGATTTTTCCCATCGCTGGAGATTGCTTGCGATTGCACCCGGAACAATGACTAAATGCATTACTGCTCAGATGTCATCATTAAATTTTATATCTATTCTACACATCTAATAATTATGATTTAAATTAAAGTGTCCATAATTCAAAATTTACGTATGAAATATTAATAAAATGGTAACGTAAAGTCTTTAAAAATGATAGAATGGCTATGATCACTCTCATTTAAATCAAAATAGAATAATTAAAAAGCCTCACGCCCGCATACAAGGACAGAGGCAAAAGCGCCACTAATTCCACCCACAGTTTTTCGAGCTTATTATCGTGTATAATTATGATGGAGACTGAACTCACTACCTCACCAGGTATAAATTCCAGCATGGAGAAGATTAAATTATTCTTCAAAATTAAAAACTCAACCAGAGCAGAATGTCTGTTTTAGGAAACGTACCCAGCACCACTGAGGTGACGCTTTGAATGTGTATTCTCATATTTCCACTTATATTTACATATGCAATTCTCAAATGAATTGCTACCGATCCTTCCAATATTATAAATAGTAATGTATTTATTAGCATTTGATTTACAAGCAATTAATTAGCCACAGTGGCTCGCAAATAAGCAAACATATCTGATTCATTAGTCAAGGCGCTCCGGCTTGCTACTTTTGATCAATTCAATTCGATTCACATTAATTTAATTAGATTTACCATCGAAATTTATGAATGATAGATGGTTTGAATTATTATTTTTTTACGTGGGAGAATAATATTTGGATTACTGTTTCACTCCTTAGGAATATAAAAAAGAACTAAATCTATCAGTAATTTAATTCCTAAAAAATAGTATTAGTATAATAAGTTGAGTGATTGTAATATTTGACTGGAGAACAGTTTTAATATACTGAGATTTTACACTGAATTTTACCTTCAACATTGATGAGGCACTTAAAGAAGAAGAAGAGATTTTACAATGGTTTGCCTTCACACCGGCAATTGCGACTTCTGTATGCCTGGATCGAAAACACACATTTCTATAAAACCGAGCACTGATGTCAGTGAGTCCCAGAGGTCTTTAATTCCTAGGAATATCATTTATGGGAATTCGAAGTTTATATTTATGCGCAATGAAATTAGTTGAATAGGTAAATGAACAGGAAGTTGGATATAAATTATTCTCCACTCCTATACAATCAGTATACTCTCGTACGTTGCCACTCCTTTCAAGTGGTGTATATCCTGCTGTTTCACAATGTTTTGGAACTTCGTGAAAGATAAATAGCAGTACATTATCACGTATTGTCTGTTTATCACCTGCATTGCAGATATAAATGATGGTCGTAATGCGGCGGTCGCCGGCGGCGCTCGGTCCTGCCGCTTCTTACATTTGTTGTTTTGTATAAATTACGCGACCTATGACTCCTGATTCTAGTGATGGTTCGAAATTTGGCAATCGCAAAAAATAGCTGCTGTATTGGGTTTATAAACTTGCAAAATCAGTCTCAGCGAAAAAACTGTCTAATCTTTACATTCCACTACTTCAAAAATCTAAATTATGTTTATTGCCAGTTTGTCAAATCTCACATATTCTCTATTTTAATGTGTTCTAATCAAATTACGAACATATTTTTTTTAAAACTAAATTATTAAGCGTTTGTGCAACCTATTTCATCCCTACTGGGACGAGACTGAGAGTACGTATCTATTACTAAAACAATGTAGACAATGTATGGTGACATCAATCAGAAGTAACCTTAAACTTTTGATAATTGATTTAATAATTGCTTTTACCAATCGTGCCTATAGATTGCTCTCTCGAACGTACCATACACGTGACACTTGTCTCATAGCATGCAAACTGCAACACGCTAATGGCAAGTCTTCACCATCCGGGCGATAGTGTGTAGGGGCTATAACAGATGAAACTTACTACATGAACATCAGCATATAGCATCTCATGACTAGGTGCAATCCTGGCGTTCATAAAATTCACACAAATGGGCCGCCCCAACCTGAGATTCGAACCTATGCTTTCGCCAACTTATATATGTATAGCATTCTCAATAAAATTGCATACATATAACAAGAAAAGGAATATTGGAAGAATAATATGGGAAACTAAAAAATACACATATCAATACATAACATTGGCTCTAGCCTAAATCCCAGAGAGATGAATTAAAGTCTTACCCGTTTCATCGAAGAGGAGATTGGTACTCTGCAGTATGTATGTGGATTCTTACAACATGTGTATACTCTTCTTATCCCAACCCCCTATCCCATACTTACATGTGGTCGACGCAACATGCCATGACCATGCTTTATAACCATGTTATAGAATGTATTACTTTATTATTTTGCAACCGGCTGGCTAAGAACACGATTTGTATTTATATATTTATGCTTGCGTCTATAGTTATAAGTAATTTATTTAGATAATTTCCGCTCAAGTGTCTAGTGTACATCACTAGTATTACAAGCGCTATTTTATAAACGAACTACATTATTACCTAATAGTACTTATGAAAGCAAATCTTCGGTTCACTTTTATCCGCTCAAAGCTAATAAGTAAGGTTATTTGTGATAGACGTGGCGAATTCGTTAAGTACATGACACAACATACATCTTCATCATATAATTATTTGACAGCCTCCGTGGCGCAGTTGGTTAGACACCGGCTGTGAAACAAGAGGCCGCAGGCTCGATACTCGCACCGACACAAATGTTTGTGAGGACCACAGATATTTGTTTCGGGTCTGGATGTTTGTGAGACCGAAGAGTCTCTCGTAGTTCCTGACATCCACGACAAAAGACTCGATCTTAGTGTGGGGTCAGGACTATACATATGTGACTGTTGGGTGTATTTACTTATTATATCTCAAGTAATGAGTAAAATTCAGAAATTTGTCAATGAAAATTTCGTTTTCATAAGTTTCGATCTCCTTGACCATAAATGGTCATCCTGAACTAAAAACCTGTCGTTATGTATTTTCTTTGATTCTATAAAGGTTCAGAAACAGGAATGCAATACCGGCAATAACTACTTCATTTAGTTGCGTCTTTATGTAATTCCTTGTCTATATTTGTCATATGAACCCTAGATGAGGCGTACAGAGCTGTTTCTTCAAGATATTAGAAATGTTCTTCTGGTCCTCAGATTAATTTAAATTTAAATTACGATTTAGAAAAAATTGGCAAAATCGAGAAGAAAGCGTATTGAGCTCCTTCGTGAGTCGTAGGAGGTCGGAAGGGTCATGTCGGGCTCTCCGGCCTTCCAGCATAGTACAGATGTTTTGATTAGGCTGGGTCCCTAACCAAAATCCTACGCTAACATATCAACTTTGCTCGCTCACGCTTTTCAGGCTGCAAGCTATGTGGATGGGCGAAAAGAGCCGAGTTGAACTCGCTACACAGTATGATATAGTTAAGTAAATAGAAATTAACATAATTATATTGTCACATTTACACTGCCTTTGATAATGAAATTACCGATAAAAACTAAGATATCAAAACACCAATGGAACAGAAAATTAAAAACAAATTACTGCCTGTAAAGCATCATCAATGAATGGTTAAGCCGATGAGAATGACAAACATTTTGTGAATGGTCGATGATCGTAAATCCTCATATGCCTACAGTATTCGCAATTACTATATTCTACGTACTCGGGTGTAATTGCGCTCCATAAATCCTTTACTAAGTAAGCCTAATGACAATTGAATCAGGGTTATTTTGAAACCTGCAATATAATATACACATTATGTCTATATACCAGATGGGATTGGTAGAGCTGCCACTAGTCAGATTTCTTTGAGCTTATTTTGGTGCAAAAAAATGTATAGGGGACGCCATGGGTATGACTCCGACCTTGAAATTAAATATACCGAAAAATTGAAAAAGGAAGAGTGCCCAACCTGGAATGCGAACCCAGGACTCCAGGAGCTTCTACACGGTGACACTATACCAATTTACCAATAAAAAAATCTACCGTGGTCATCTTTACAAATAACCATTGCAACTTAAATCTTTTTCGTGCGATGATGTAATATGGAATGAAGATTTAGTCATATCAACAGTCAACCTGACAAAAGTAGAACAAAATCATTGAATGGTTACGCTTCCAACAGGTTACTGTGGAAAATCCTTCGGGAAGGCCTAGGTATAGCAGTGGTCTTCCTATTGCCGAAAATTATGGTGATAGTAATCAGTTTTCATATTACAGAATGCAACCGGTGTTTTTCAAGTGTAAAACCTGCCATAGTGGCCAAACGTATCGCATGCCATTATAACCTAGTATGTATCCTATTTCCAGATCATCCGCTCCAGATGCAAACCTGATGCTGACCACGATCCTCAGACATGAGGGACCGACCAAACAGAGAGAGATCCTATTTCTAGGACCGAGGCAGCATAATAATGTCATCCAACAAGGATAACCATATCTCTCGGCAATCTGCAGTTACTCATAAACACATTCATCATTAAAATATTCACTTCGCTATGTAATACTAATATTGTTACAATATTTTGGTATAATAAAAATATTTTAGACCGGATTTTAAATAAAAATGTCACTTAATAAAGCTTCAAAGAATATAGCAAGTCTCTAAAAAAATAAAATCAAGTGTCTTACTAAAATATAACTATAATACAATTATAAGATAATATTGCTTCCATCTTGCAACTTTCATTTTGCATCGAAATATGTGCACGAGATGACATTGGGACAATATTGTCAATCTGGGTCAAGTGTACAAAGGTCATCCATTAACCATTCCCGAGTTCCATTCATATCGAAAAAAAATACATTGTTTTCATTAAGAAAAAATCGATCTAGTTCTTTGTAATGCACCTTGCACCTGGTGTTAAGACGAGAGAATGAGCTAGAAAATTTTATAAAATGCCATAAACTAGGATTTGTAATAAAAGCTCCTGTATATCCAACTCCGAAAACGCCGGCATAATTGTGTCGACCGATATATTTTTCTTTTGTAGATACTCTAATTAGATAGCATTATACACAATCGACCGCACTGGAACCCCTATATCATACAAAAAAAATTTTTTTCCGAATTCCGGATGTCGAAATTGAAAAAACGACCTCAGCGCGTTGCATTCTCAGGAAGAGGCGCCGAGCGCGTCCCGCCCGCAGCGCCGTGACCGTGATACGGTTTTCAGCCGAGCGTTCTAACCCGGCTCCGCATATAAAACCACCGGAGCGTCTCCGAAGCATCACAGTTCATCGCAAACCTAGCGCAGACACACATCCCATCAACATGAAGTTGGTGAGTGCTCCATTGTTTACTCAGGGGTGGGATTAGGGCGACGAAATACCATTCTATATCTTTGAGGCTAGATCCTTAGAGCTTAAAGTTGCTAAGGGTACTGCTCCATATAATGCCATCCCAATCTGCAGGCATTGCTTTTTTTTATATAATTTTTAATAGGGTTAAAAGTGCATATACTCTTACCCCAGTAGGTACTTACAATTGGGTATTTGACTCATTTTTTTTATTGTGTTAATCAAAAAATATCCATATCAAAAATCTAGCAAACAAAGAATTTTGTAAATCCAATCAAGATTAAACAAGTTAGAAACGTTTTAAATCTTGTAGTGGGAGTAATAGAAAAGGGATGCAAAACAAAATTAGTGACGTCACTGTGCATTATAGTGTGCGGGTGTGAAAGAGACGGTAAGATGCCCCCACTACGTCCCCACTCTTTCATTTAAAATACTAATATTTATTTACAAGCTACTTTAATACTGTTTTCACAAAAATGTTTTGTTTTAATGGCACTTGTGTTTGTCTACAAAATAATACAAACATTCGATGATAGTCAAATTCCCTATTGCTCCACTAAGGGTTTTACAAGTGCCTTATATCTTTGTTATTTAATCCCAGTTTATAATATGAAATATTGCATTTCGCTATGTAAATAAAAGTTGTGCTTCATAAATTCAAATGAGTTTTCGAGCTTATTATTCCATCTAGGCTAGATTACAAATGCTCCCCTTATTT
This sequence comes from Deilephila porcellus, assembly GCA_905220455.2. Taxonomy (NCBI): domain Eukaryota; kingdom Metazoa; phylum Arthropoda; class Insecta; order Lepidoptera; family Sphingidae; genus Deilephila; species Deilephila porcellus. Next base: position 13,171,938 of record LR999988.1, read on the forward strand.
CACAAATTGTAAAGAATCCCAAAGATTCACCCTTCGCATTGTGTTGGTGTTGAGCAATGCCTCCAATAAATACCACGTTAATTAAACTAACTTGCAAAATCGTATTAACCGCATTTCGATGTGCAATTTCGTTAGGTTTAAAACCGTGCGTGGATCAAGTAAGGCACATCCCCGCAATTAGCTCGGAGCCATCCTTCATTTGAAATTCAATCGCCCATTCACTCGAGAAAAAATGTAGGTCACACCAACCAACTATAGGTTTGGATGCGAAGCTCGGTGCCTTTATATCGGAGATAGGCACGCCATTAAACATTCCACGCACCAACGTCGTAGAGGAAAATATATTAAAAAGATAACGTGCAAAAATGGCATTAATCTGAATAACACTAGGCGTTGATTCATACAAACAACCATGTCAATGTATAACAAAGCTCTTTTATATGAGAAAAAAACAATAGCTCGTTATGCACTTGTAATTAGTCTATGAAATTAAATATGCAAAGTCACCCATTGCGCTCATATTGTTATGACTAGATACTCATATCTTCTAATACCAATTGTCAGATGAAACAATCCACCACACGCCACACCTGTACCTATTTTGTATCAATTCTGTAAAGTTGTACCAGTAACTAAACGAGTTTTTTTCCCGCAGTTCATTGTAGCCGCTGTTATCGGTGTCTGCCTAGCAGACCGCCTCGACAACAAATACCTCCCCCCCAGAGGCAATGCGGGCGCGGGCTTCGGACCCGGCTTCGGAGGAGCCGGTCCTAAGGGCGGCGGCGGTGGCTTTGGAGGCGCCGGTGGAGCCGGGGGCTTCGGAGGTTCGGGTGGATCAGGAGGTTTCGGCCGCGGCGGCGGTGCGGGTGGAGCGGGAGGGTTCGGAGGCGGCGCTGGTGGAGCGGGAGGGTTCGGCCACGGAGGTGGTGCCGGTGGAGCGGGAGGGTTCGGCCGCGGAGGCGGTGCTGGAGGCGCTGGAGGTTTCGGAGGCGGCGCTGGTGGAGCTGGAGGTTTCGGAGGCGGCGCTGGAGGCTACAGCGGCGGCGGTGCTGGCGGTGCCGGCGGCTACAGCGGTGCGGGCGGCCGCGCAGGCGCTTCCGCTGACGCCAACGCGCAAATCCTCAGGCTGAACAATGAAGTGACCGCCGAGGGCTTCTCTTACGACTTCGAGACCTCGAACGGCATCCGCGCCGACGCCTCGGGTGTGGCCACCAACGGCGTACAGTCCCAGGGTAGCTTCGCGTACAAGGGCGACGACGGCCAAGACTACAGCATATCCTACACCGCCGACGAGAACGGATTCCAGCCGCAAGGCGCGCACCTCCCCACCCCACCCCCCATCCCCGAGGAGATCCTCAAGTCCCTGGAACAGAACGCGCGCGATGAAGCCGCCGGTATCGTTGACGATGGTGAGTGTTTTTCTTTCATATCTTCTATTCATTTCACTAAGACGCAAAAAACAATGTTACTAGAGGTAAAATCTTTGCTAAACATAAGCTTCTCTATATTAACACATAAAGAACATCATTAAGATGTTCAGAAAATATTGCTAAGTAAACGAATAATTACTAACGCAATCCATCAAAAATGACATAAAATGCCACATACTTATTATTCACATCAATAAGTCTAACACAAGAATTACTGCAGACAACTAATTTTATCATCGTATTTTTTTAATCATAAAAAATGTAAAATGTAGCCATCATAAAATTATAAGTCCTAATGACCGCTAATAGCCTTCACTTCATTCAGCTTAATCAGGCAAAAAATCATTGTACGTGGTAATCACCGCAGGTTTAAATGTACAAATAACTTAACTCCAAAATAGAACAAAAAAATGGTCTATAATTCATTTCTTGTAAGGTAGGATGCTTAATATGCGGCTAACCACAATTTAACCTTGCCTAGACTATTGCCTGTGCTTAGCGATTTGATGATTCGCTATAATTTTGGTCGTAAGTAGGACACATCTGCCATTATCCCAACAGACACGCTGAAAATTAGGAAATATGCATTTCATAACTCAATAATTACAGCCATATATTGACGGCCTCCGTGGCGCAGTTGGTTAGACGCCGCCTGTGAAACGAGAGGCCGCGGGTTCGATCCCCGCACCGATACAAATATTTGTGTGATCCACAGGTATTTGTTTCGGGTCTGGGTGTTTGTGAGACCGAAAAGTCTCTCGTAGCTTCTGATACCCGCGACACAAGACTCGATCTTAGTGTGGGGTCAGGACTATGTATGTGACTGTTGGGTGTATTTATTTATTTATTTATTTATTTATTTATTTATATGATGCACTTTATTTGGCAAAATCCATACACAATCACCTGCAATAACTTCTGCCGACGCGATGCTAATCAAGCGCGCGTAACAGCGACGCAACTGCATTAATTTCTAAATGAGTAATCATCTCACTATCGGCGTCTCATCACTTTTTGTTCCAACTCTTTGACATTTGACCTTAATGGAAGGTATGGGCTATTGCTCTAATAATAATTTACACACGGCCCAGTACCGAGTATCTGATGAGTTACAAAATGATGTGAGATCAGTGGTTGCGTCACGCGTCGTGACCGTACCTGGAAGCCGCGAGTACAGCCGCATCGCAGGCATGTAGGCTCGCTCTAGAGCACAGGTCAATCGGCTAATTGATTCTCACCGATAAATACACATGTCAAAACGCATCTGCCGATAAATCATCCGCGCACAATTTGTTCGCGTGTCCACACACTGCGTTTGAAATACGTTTTGTTTAAACTGCACCGACAAGATAATTCAAACTTCAATTATTGCCTAGTTTGGTCGGGACGGATAATTCGATAATTTAATAATGGTTGATAATTATTGTTTGGACAGGCATTAACTATTCTTATACTAACGACTTGCTGCATTATATTCACAACGCAATCCCTATAAGGTTTCGAGTAAAAACTGGCCGCACCAGAGCAGACGAACTTAAGACTTTAAAGTGTAAAGATTTCAATAAGTAGGTCGCAGTTCGCCACGTTTAGAACGTATTGGAGCATTTAAATGAGGCATATCTTCGTTAGGTTGCGAAACAGTTGGGAATTTAATGCATAGAAACTGATGCAAACGGTTCAAATGTGGTAATGTCGGCTTGAAGCTCATCACGCACCATCGGAGCTCAGCATCATGTGTGGTATTTACTACTCATGCTCTCAATTCTGGATAATACGGCTTAGAATCACGAGCCAGTGTCCATTTTATTCAAATAAGAATTAAATGAGTTATTAGAATGTCTACCCAACGTTTGTCGTTCTCTAGAGCAATCCAAAGTTTTGTATTTTCTTTTTGAAGCTCGTAAATGTTCTTAATTTTTTTATTATTTTCTTCAATCATTGTTCTCCCCCTGATACACACTACCACTGGGTTATTTTCATATTTATTTTAAATATAGTTTTTAGTCCTTTCCTTGGTAATTTGTGTTAATATCCAAGCAATAGTTAGCTTTCATTACAAGGGAAGCTTTAGCGTCGTGCGCGGAGTGACTGTGAAGGCGTGGCGACGTGTATCAATACAAAGGTCACTTTTAAATGTCTTCCACTATTGTTTGTTTTACCGCATATTTGTCAATCGGCTCTTTTGTACAGAACTGAGAATATAACAAGTTTATGAATAGTTTCGAATTATTGAATTCATTTTCAATTCCAACGTTGTATGTATTTGCGCGAAGTTTATCTCCAATAGATAAGAAAATATTGCCTTCAAGTTATTTAGTTTTGTTTTTATTACTGTGGATATTTTTTCTTGCTTAATATTTTAATTTTATGAGAATCTTAACAAATCTCCACCTCAATATATTAATTTACTTTTTACCTTCCGCCGTTACAAATAGTGAATTAGGATCATTAAATTGCACCACCGCACACCGCCTGTAATGCTCTTAATGAACCCGTACAGGCGGTAATTCCGTAAATCTTAATGACTACTGCGTGGTTCATGCGGAGTTTATCTTGATAATGATGAATGTCGCAAGCAATGTACGTCGTGCTCTTAAAATTCACGAGCGAAAGTAGATTCGCAAATGTTCCCTGATGCGGTAATGTAGATCTAATAGCCGGGAGTCAAAGGTCATGTCAAATGGCTCAAGTTGCCTCATCTTGTATTAAAAGGACTAAATACATAAAATTTTGCTAGTAAAACGCTCCTTAATGTTATAGTAGTATTAAATTTGCATGCGTTTAAGTATTTTATTTAAAACGGTTGCATATATTTGACTTTAATCTAAATAACTTTGTACAGTAAACAAGTAAGAAAAAATAATTAGTCCTTGGTCTTAAGTTTGCAATAACAACATTACACAGGATAGTTGCAAAAAGCCGCGGAAATTATTGTAAAATAATAATTACATTACATATCATGCGTCTAAAGCGTTGATCCCAATATATCCAAAGCACAATCCACGCCGCATGCAAAACTAAGTTCAAAATAATTAAGACCTAACTGCAAAGGCAGTCTAGTTTCATAATATGTGCCAATTTCAAAAAGATACCTAATACTTAACACGGTAGAGTAGAAAATTGCAAAGCACACTAATTTTCTCACGTTTTGAAATTTCTTATGGGAACAAGAACAAAACACTCTAAAGATAATTACATAGACTTTTAAGGCGGCGAACACACAAATTCAATTCGTATTGCATTTAAAGCATTACTTTAAACACCTATGTATATAAATTATTTTGCACTTCACTGACATTTCAGTATTTAAGATCAATGTCCTTTGACACCTTCAATCGGGGTCATATCCTTGTTTGCGATATAAGGATATGGGTTACCTTTAAATTCATGGACTTACCCTTGGCATAACCAGACCCAGATGTGTACGTTTGCCAACCTTATAGAATTTCAATACTTTATGACCATGTGTTAGTCTTTTGTTTTTGAGGATCATAAAAGGATCTTGTGTTTCAAAGTCCTTCATTTTAAGATACTACTTGGGTTTACATCTAGATGTCTTCTCCCTTTACTTTTGTTATTTTTTCTGTCTACTTTTATGACATTCATTCAGTAAATTGTAATTTTATAATAAACTATATGACATTATATTCGCGCTATTTTCAGACCCGCACTAAAGTAATTAAAATGGGGACTAATGTGTTCAACCAACTTTGATCGTCCCAATGATTAAAGTAGTTTGGAAGTGAGATCTTAATCTGTTAAAGTGGTGAACAAAAACGTCGGTTAAATAGCTGCATTTACAAATTATAATTAGTTCATTCTAGTTTAAGTAACAAGCATCAATGTAAACATCTACGACGGATCAATTAATTAATTAGGTTTGTTTTTGATTAATTTGCTCTATGGCAGAAACATCACAAAATTTCAAAATATTATTTTTGAGAGATTTATGAAACATGAATGATATTCAATTGTTTTGACTAATTGTCAATATCATATTGATAGTTAATAATAGTACATTGATATCAGACCAATAGATTATAACACGAAACGTAGAAGAACCTGGAAGCAACTTGCCTGGAGTCGCCGCATGTCCGATGTAGTTTGACGCACGTCTCGTTGGTACTAATTATGTGTTGCTTCAGCATTACATTCAGGTCAAAAGCAAATAACTGGCCTCATTCGATAATGTAATGTTTGAGCAATGCCTAGATAAAACAAAACCACTACCGAAATAGTACCTTGGTATTGCAAAATATGCTGACTTGGAGAAGATTCAGAATAGATGGTGATTTCATGGCAGTATTTTACGTTCCAGATAAGGCAAATATTTGTTGTAGATTTTTTATTATTCCAAAATCCTCCACAGATTCAAAAGTACATATCGTGTAAACATATTTATATAGACATTTCCTTCCTAACTAGATTAGATGTCATCGCCCTATCTCATCTAAAATGAAGATAGTAGTAAAAAATGATGATGTTAATAATGATAGACAGTTTCCTTATGATCAGTAGTCGTTATCCTAATCCATCATCGTTAGCTCGATGTATAATTATATGTTTAGAAGAACAACACACTTTACATCAGCACCTGAACTTTGACTCGAACTAGAAAGGATTGTATTAAATAATTCGAATTTATAACTTACAAATATTCTTACATACGAATACTCATCATATAATCTTGTAACTTTTAAAGACAACCTTAATAACCACTTCAAATTTTACAGCTTTTTTATCGATATATTTCTCTAACATATTTGTATCGACTATCGATCTAAATCACTTATTTTGCATTTAACACAATATCCATAATCTTTTAATCTTTCCTATTGTCATTAATATCTACATCATCAATTAAATCTATTCTCACGCCTCCATTAGTAGACCTTATTACTGCATTAAAATTCCCATCACAGTTAGTCTTGTACCATAAGAAACACAGGTGGTGATATCTCTCAGGTCATCTTTGTAATAATGATGTGTCGATACAATTCAATTGTCCACTTAGGGGCAAGTATTTCCTTTCGAGAGCGGATGTTAATGACGGTGCGTTAGGTCGGCCTGCCGGCCTCGGACGCTTTCCGATGAAGACGATGTAGGCTCGCGAGTACAGCGGTGTGATCGGCATTTATTTTTGAATTGAATTTATAATCATTTTAATTTTGGTAGATACTTGGTGTATTTTCATTTCGTGTTTTCTCCATATTATTAAATGCTTTGCTGATTCAGTTATTACCAATATTTACTTTCATATCCAATTAATTTAGGACAATTAAGACCACCTTTTATTCTTCTCAAACAATAACTACTTCTCAAAGTTTATTAAAAGCACTAATTGTTCACTCGACGAAAAATGATAAACTTTTTCTGCTAACTATATTTCGAAATGTAAAGAACCAATCAGTGTTTTTGCTGCCATAATATTTAAATTCACCAAGCGGTGCTTAAAAACTTATCCATCATAAACGCTAATCTCGTGGCCTAGCGGACAAGATTCGAAAATAATAACATGGAAATAGCTTACATTGCGTATGTAAAATGTTTTTGTGTATTGCCCAATCGAACAATAGCAGAAATGATTGTTACACATTTTTGCCTTATTACTGTTCATATCTTACTCAACAATCTCTATGTATTCCGATAGTATTATAGATATTTGATATTCAGTATTTGTTTTTAAGTAATAAGATCAGTACAATATTACTAGATCGTGTGGTCATCGACATTTACCGACCTTTGCTAGTACCTTCGATGCTCTATAACATTAATTGAAAGTTCTAACGAAGGACGACCTCATCCAGTATTCGAAACTATCACTAACCAGGTTTACTGCCACATATTGGCACATGCGGAGTTCACTCTAAATGGTTAATCGGTAACTTTCTGGATATGGTTTATTTATGGATGAATTAGCAAAGAAAGCGATCGGGGTTTTGCTGTGTTGACAACTTTAAAACATTATTCTATCCTTGTATGGGCTACGCCAACACGATCCCGCATCCGTGTTGCAGTATGATTTGGTTTATAGTTTGACGGTCTTTTGTCATCGCTTGACATCTTTGACAGCTGTTTGAGCACAAATTGCAAGGTGAAAACAATAATAATAATTCTCTCAACAATGTCTTTCTTGTCATATTTCCAGGTACTTACCGCGGCGAGGGCGCTGGTGCCGGCGGCGCTGGCGGCTACGGCGGCAGTGCTGGTGGATACTCCGGCGCCGGTGGAGCTGGAGGCTTCGGTTCAGGCGGCAGCGGAGGTGCGGGCGGCTACTCCGGTGCTGGAGGATCCGGTGGTGCCGGAGGCTTCGGTGCCGGCGGTTCCGGAGGTTTCGGCGCCGGTGGAGCCGGTGGACGCGGCTCCGGCGGGTTCGGAGGCGCCACCTCGCGCCAGTACCTCACCCCCAACGCCGGCGGCCGCGGCTCCGGCTCGGGCAACTTCAACGCGCAGACCGGCTACCGGTACTAAGTGACCGCACCGAGATGATGGGCGTGTGATCACTGGGCAATTGTAACTTTGTGATAAATTAACTCATCGTTCGGACGTCACACAAATTCATTAGCGTTATTGTTTGGAAATGTAGACGGTTCTCGCAGTGTTGTATCGACATTGTGATGTTTTGTTTCTTCAAAATCATTATTTATTGCGACCTTTGTATTTCTCGTTTCCCTTCGCACCTGGTCTTCTCTCATCATCGGTAGGCTCGCCATTGGATCCCGCACTGTTTCTGCCCCGTATTGTCTTCTCGCAACTTGTTTTGTATAGATCCCTTCACATTTCATTCGTATGTGATCTCAAACACTGTAAAACTTATTTCTAAAATTTCACCTTTCTTCGTGTTAATAAAATTAGTTATTAAGTTCTTGTATACAGCAATACAAATGGACAGTAGTAGTGATGTAAGAAAGTTAATGAAAAATGTATAAAAAAATGTATGATTAGTTTTAAGGATTGTAAATACGAAATGACTCAACGAATATACGACTTAATGCAAAATAACAAAATTTTATTCTACACCCACATTATTATTTTAAAATATTTGACGATTATCCTTTACCTATGATATTTCGCTAATGTATCAGAAAACAATAATTAATATTAACTCTTACAATTTGGAACCCCGTAATACAGGTGACTTTTTAAAACTGGGCATATCAAAGACTTTTCACTTCACACACAATTAAATAAATATATGTAAATTATAACCCCTTAAAATCCATTTATTTTTGTACCAAGAGAACATTAATCTCAATGTTTATTATACAATTTTGGTTTTATTTTAAAACGAACAACTTTACAAGCTTTCGGTAAAGCAATTTTATGATAATGCTATTTGTTATTTAAAGAATAAACGAACGAAATCTCGTACGGTGCCTGTACCAACACGATTATGGGAAACTCGTTAAATATAGATATTTTAAACGACATACACAGGCATATACATAAACTCACGCCTTTTTCCCAGAAGGGGTAGGCAGGGGTGCTACCAGGTCGCCAACATTTCGCCTTGTATCTTCCGTCCCACGATGTGATAGGGGCTGACTCTGTCACCATATCAGGCAAAAATTCCTGATAATGAATAGAAAAATCCAATATCATATCAGCCGACCCGGGATTCGAACCCGAGATGTCAGCTTTGTAATAACACCGTCGTACATTTACGCCACTGAGACATACTTAAACGATGACTCTTATAAATTTGTTTTTTGAAATAAAAAATCATCGTTACCTACATTAAGCCCATTATTTACTTAGGGTGGGTTGCAGAAAATCTGACGTTATTGTTAACGGTAAAGTTAACTTTAGCAGTGACAATAACAATGACCACGGGATAGAAAATTCTTTTGTTGCACCATTGTCATAATTGTTATAGTTAAAGTTAAAAGAGTGACCAGTGAAACGATGCGATGCGATTTTACGTCGGAATTTATCAGCGTATTTTTGTAAATTGTTTTAAAGTACAGGTTATAATTCAAATCGATACACAAATGACAATTATCAATACAGAGAACACACACAAATAACGAAAGATAACCGTGACTTTAACAATAACCGCCCGAAATTGAACGGTTAATGTTAATGTTAAACGTGACGTCATTTTAACAATTGTTAATTTTATGCAACCCAAAACTTGCATAACCGTCGATTTGACGGTTGATTAGCCCTTAGTTAATGTTATAGTTATTTTCTGCAACCCACCCTTAATATAGATGTACAATTTGTACACTTGAATGTTGATGTTATGAGATGAATCTGGTGTGCGTAGAGGAAAATCACATAATACAGAATACTGTTTAATTTAAGTTATATTACAAGTTAAACACACGTTAAAATTGGCGATTCCTCTCTTCTATCGTCCTTAGCTAGTTATATTTTTACGTCTACGGTTGCAGTTGCACACACGAGTGATATATTTTATTTTTATTTTTTATTCAGCGTCAGCAAACCATGTATAGTTGAGACAGTACAATAGGCCTCCCCAAAATTTCCTACTAACTTGTTGGAACCATAAACCATTTATATTTATCGCCTTCTTGTAGAGTTTTCACTCATTGATAGACTAATATAGTTGTACAAAGTTAGAACATTTATAAGACGTAATACTAGACATATTATTTAAGCGATCCCAATAGTTGCTCACTTTCAACCTTCAAATACAAATTATAATCTATAAAATTTATTAATTTAAGCCAACAATACTAATAAAAATTCACAGTGATAGTGTTTTTATTTAGTAAGCAGCTCCGCAGAAACAAAATAGTGTCGACCGACGAGAGTTAACAAACTGTGTATTTGCATTGCTCTGTATTTAACATCAGGTGCATTCAAGTCCCTTTGTCGTGCCGACATAAAAATACTGGGTACTATTAAAATTGCTACCAATAGACCACAACTTATAATCGCAATGAGTTTGGAGACTGTCCCGCCCTCACACTCACCACTGCAACTTCTGTAGGCCAGGATCAACAGCGGCACGCAATTAGATGACACCAAGCATTGAAGTCCAGCGAGTTTCCGGGATGTCTAACTTGTATTTAAACCGCGACGAAATCCGAATGCCGTTGCGAGTTAAATTATCCCAAGCTTTCTGCAATAATGTGAAGAAAGTCTACTGCCTACCAATAGCATACATGGATTATATTTGACAAGTGAAATTTATCACTACACAACTTATATATCGTTTTGTTTTCCACAAAAAACAAACAAAATATATGTAACACATGAGAATAATTTGGTAAAACTGTAGCAGTGAGAACTATGATTTCTCCACGAGTTTACTTGAAGTGCTAACAAGTTTCTAAGAATTACATTCAAACTTCTTGTCATACAACACCGAGATCATTATTTCGACTTAATTAAGCCGGGCTACGTGCCGATAATTATGTCGTACCTAAAAAAACTATCAGCTGTTAATGCCACAAAAATCCCTTTACTTGTTTCAAAACCGTGATCTTCCATTTCAAAGCCGGTCAGCTTACTACATGATAATAACTTTATAAATAAAACTAAACACCAGAAACTATTCCTCGCCTCGATCAAACGGCAACGCAACGGTAATCGAATTACTCCCAATTACTGCCAAAGCGGTGAACAATTAATGCGGTGGATGGCCCAACATCCGACCAGAGTGTCCGTATGAAGCATGGAGCGACGCATATGGCGGCTTTTTGCTCCCCTCCCGGTTTAGAAGCGATGCCACCATTATGCACGGTTGCCGCAACACATTTACAATGTTATGCCGTGTACGGAGATGTCGTAGCCAACTTTACATATTTCATGTTCAAGCAGAAGTTGTGGGGGAAATTGGTTTACATTGGAAAATGAAATGTAATAGTAACATGCATTTATTTATTTATTTGTAAATAAGGTGCTATATATATCTAATAAATAAATAAATTATATCAATACAGTCACATCACAGACTCCACATTATATTCGAGTCTTGGGTCGTGTGTGTGTTGTGACCTGTGGATTACACAAGCATTTGTTTCGCTGCAGAGATTGAACCCGCAGCCTCTCGTTTCACAGCCATCGTCTAACTCACTGTGTCAGGGCGGCTGTCAAATATCTGATAGTTAATGCTGCGTCATACAAATAGAGTAAGCACAGGTAGATACCACGACGCTGGTTTCGTGGGAATATTCTTGTGTTGATGTCGGTTCAGAATTTGCTGAGTTGATTGGTTATACCTTTGATGCCGAAAGTGGTTGATCGCTATAAGCGATCTATCTGTAATAAATATTAGGTTAATTGATTGTCCAAAATAACAGGTACATTTTTTTGCCTATGAATTTTTTTTGTTTATTTATTTCCTTTCCAAAGTACTTTAAAGTGCACTTGATATCAAATCTACATTGAAAGTAAAATAATTTCATAAATAAAATATTTATACCAATACTAAACAAACAAAAACTAAACTCCAAAATCATTTTTCGTTAGCACATTTGACGACGCCAATTTCCGGGCCGTTTGTACAATCGGCCCGTCACTTGCATTTACAGCAGTTGCGGTTACATTTTTATCAGTGATTAATTGTGCTATTGTTTTAGCAAGGCAATTTTCAAAGTATTGGTTTATGCAATTGAGTATTATTGACACTTAACTGTGTATTAAGGTTATCGTTTTTATTCTTGTCATAATAGCAGAGCATATAACTTGATCTACAACACAAGTCGTAAGCATTAAAAAATTCGTTTATTTTGCTATTCGACTATTTATTAATCTCAAACCAAATTTCTCTAGGACACAAAAATATTTGCCTCCGTAGAAATGTCGAACCCACTACCTCTCGTTTCTCAACCGATTTTACACCCCAAGGCTTACTGGAGAGTCTTTCATAATTCAATGACTAAAGTGTAAATCATTAATTTTTGGAAGATAGTTCTCACTACACCTCTAACCCTACACAAAGAGGTCGGTCGTTCAGACCCCAAGATTGAGGTTTGCAATTGTATTGGCGATCGCTAACCCTAAATTGCGGTGCGGACACCATGATCGCAGGACGATTGTGTACTTTTGTTATTTACTTGACGTTCATAGTCTATTTACCCCGTATACTCGTTTTATTGGTAGGTATGCCTTCGGGATAAATGTTTTTGGTATTTGAAGTCAAAAGAAGAATTGAATTGACTGTTGAAATTTCCTGCATCTTTTATACTAATTTGCATAAGTTGTATTACGGTACAGTTACAACTTTGAGGTCTCGGGTTCGAATTCCGGATCAGGCACAGTGGTGAATTTTCTGTTAATTATAATCAGCTCGGAGTTAGGAATTTGTGCCAGACATAGCAATAGGCTCGCCCTCTATCACATCGTGCGACGGAACACCTAAGGTGAAATGTGGGTGTACTGGCAACACTACTTTGTCTACCCCTTCTGGGAATAAGATTTAATCGTAAGTGTGTAAAAACATCCATGCATATTTACTAACCAGAATGTTGGTTACTTTTAACTTTCCAATAATTCCTGAATAACATTTAAAATTATTAATGTACTTTCGGGTAACTATTTTTCTTGTAGTAAAAGTAACCGTGCCAATAAGGTATATTTTCGTTCATGTATTTTTTTGACAAATGTTTAGAGGAGGGTAGTTAGTTTTCTTGTGCCATCTTGCTGGACTACTAGTTCAGTTTCTCGTGAACGCTTGCAAAAGCAGGACGCATGCTCCGCAGCTGCGCAAGATTTCTTGCCTAGTTTAAATTAAATTAATTTGTGGATAATAATATTATGGTGAAAGTGACAAGTGTTGTGAAGTGCTACAATAGATCGTCATTTTCTTCTACTACTATCGAGCTACGGGTGCTGAATTACGGTGAGTGATTTACACTTGCTTTATTATATTTGTCGTCGGATATTGTGACTTTATTTTCCTCTGAGTGTCCCATTTGCAATGTGTAGGAATTTACCAATTGTATAAATCATATTAGGTTTGTCTTCGTGTCATCCACCGAGCTTCGGGTAGCAGAAATTTGGTGAGTGATTTAGACTTGTTTTATTATATTTGTCGTCGGATATTGTATTTTCCTCTGTGTTTACATCCATTCGCAGTGTGTAGGAATTTACCAATTGTATAAATCATATTAGGTTTGTCTTCGTGTCATCCATCGAGCTTCGGGTAACAGAAATTTGGTCAAACGATGAAATTGTTTGTCAAATTATTAGATAGTATACAGCTTCGTTAAACGCGTTTGTCAAATAGTCAAAATTTTCGCTTATTAAATATAGTTATCTTTGACCAAATCTACGAACAGAACGTTTGATAATCTAAGCTATTGTTTAATGGAAACGTGGACCAACAAATTTGCCAATTTGATCATTTACAGTGTTTACTTATTTTTTTATTATTTCTCGTCGGATATGTTTGTTTTTTTATTTACCTATTTTATGTGTATGTTGTTTGAATTGTTCCGTGTACAATATAGTGCAAGTGGTGTGTAAGTACTACAATTGATCATTTTCTTCGTGTCGACCATTGAGCTTCGGGAGCTGAATTACGGTGAGTCATTTATACTTATTATACTACTATTATTTCTCTATTTATATTGTTTCTCGATATTGTTTACTTATTTCCATATTTGTGTGTACATTCATTCATAGTGTGTAGGCTATACTTTGCCAAATGTTTAAGGGTCGTTCCGTGATTTCGTGCAAATTTCGTCGTTCCGCGGAAGTTAAAAAAATGACAAAAAATCAAGAATGTTATTCAATAAAACAAATCTAGCATGCTTTTTAATGGTATTCAAAAGAAGCCACTTTTCTATCTTGTGTAGATTTATAGATATAGCTTCTTCAAAATTGCGCTATGGATGGCAATTATTATACATAATTGCGTATTCTAACGTCAATAATTTACAATCCATTCAATGTACATATAGGTACGATCTATGTGTTTTCCTCGCAAGATTGTATTTATATATTATGTATCCAGTTAAACTTTACATCTAACTCAACACATACCTATGAGTAACAAATAACTATAAAAACATTTATTTACAGTTCACCTAAGCTAAAATTTGAAATATATGTATGTTTATGGAACCAAACGACAAGCACCAGCTTTCAATTAAAGAAAGAATTATCGAAATCGGTTCACCCAGTACAGAGAAATGAGGTAACAAACATAAAAAAAGCAACATACCTCCTCCTTTTTTTGAAGTCGGTTAAAAAATAAGAAAGTGCTTACGCTTTATTACGCTTGCGCAATCCCTCCTTCTCCCCATCCTCGATTATGCCGATGTCAGCTATCTTGATATCACCGAAGATCAACTTAATAAACTTGAGCGCCTCCAAAATTTCTGCATAAGATTCATATTTGGTCTTCGCAAGTATGACCATGTTTCTGAGTTTCGTGCTAAGCTCAAGTGGTTACCTATACGACTTCGTCGGAATACTCACATCCTTTCTCTTCTTTACAATATTTTGTTTAATCCTCTCACCCCTTCTTATCTTAAAGAATGATTTATTTTTCTTCATGACTCACATTCGAGATCCTTGAGGTCGTCTGAGAATCTTAAACTGAGAATGCCTGTGCACACCACGACATTTTTGGACAATTCTTTTACGGTCAAAGCAGTTCGATTGTGGAACGCGCTTCCTGTTGTGGTGAGACAGGAACAAACGCTGTCGTCATTTAAGAGGTTGATTAAAGAGCACTACCTTTCTCCTTAACTAGACTTTAGTATTATTCTCTTAAACTAAATCATTTGGCTATTTATAGTATATATGTTTTTATTCATATATATATATATATATATATATATATATATATATAGACACATATTTATTTATTTATGTATGTATTTATGAATATATATTATATATAGATACTATGTTTGTGTATTTATGTAATATGTTTAATTTCTATTATTAAGCCTTAATTACTTATTAGTTACACTGCCCTCTCTCTTTCCTTCTTTTAAATCCATCCCATGGTTGTCTGTAAGACATTGCTGTAGAGCGATAAGACCGCCATTTGTACTTTTTTTGTTGTTGTTGTTTCTGTATTGTGTATTTTCATTTGTAATTGTGTACAATAAAGATTTAAATAAATAAATAAATAAAGTGGTCTGATAAGAAACAATTTGATAACCTCGCGTTTACCCTATCAACCTTAGTGTCCAAGCTACACATCACGTGTCCACACAATTACCCATATATCTGGTTGATAATCGTCCTTGCGGAATAGAAGCATGTCATCGAGATGCTCCGATTAGAAGCGTATTACTGCATACTGGATGCGCCATGTAGGGCGCGCGGCATCACCACACACTCCGTACACGACTATCAATTTCGCAAATCCACTTACGAATAAGCATGCATTCGCTGATTAAATCTTTGTGGGGGTCGGATGCAGGGAATGGCGTGGGGGGCTTCACCAAAGTGATCTTATTCGTGATTTGTTTTACATTATTAAAACAATTCAGTTTACTATGATTTTAAAGTTCTTTAAAATCATTGATACCCAAAGTGCTCTATTTGTACTCCCAGAAGGCCTACAATACATGTTAGGGTTCTATTTCAGTAAATTATAATAATATTAAAATCTTGAGATAGAGGAGATACAGAGAAAGAATTAAAAATAAAATTATTTATAATTAGGATATAATATCATTATAATTAGGGTAAGATGATAATAGATTTTATATTAGCAGACTGTGACTTTAGTTCATTATTGGATCAACTAAAATCTTAAAATTAATTGAATTTTCTAATCCAATCTGTCGCGAAACATACACAAATGTATTATCTTCATAAAGTGGCTTTCTAAAATAGGTAATCGGATTCTGAAACAAGGAGGTAATATCACACTAATATATTCTGTTTCACTGAATTTAATATTACAAAATTCAATGCTACAGAAAATTACATATTTATATTACAACCAACTCCACTTCTGTAAATCCTGCAACAATTTAGTACATAAACAATAGTTTTAAATATAGTCGTGTAATAACAATCCACGACCACTCGACTGTACTCATAGGCTCGACCTGTCACTTGTGTTCTAACAACTCTAAAAGTGGCAACACATACAAGGACCTCGCGTTGAATAGAAGCCGTTGAGCGGCGCGCCTCGTCCTTAGTGTCAACACTATTGTAGCCTCAAGTTGTTTACTATTCAAATAATCTGCTGTGTAAATAGCAGATCGGAATTACTATGTTTAGTGCTATTATTTTAGTTCTTGAGTGAGGGTTTTGTAAGATACGAGTAGATGTAATCACGTAAGCATAAGTCTGCATACTTGAAGGGGTAGGCTGAACATAAGCTTCTTCAAAGACTTTTATATTGAACGGATAATATATTATTATTTATTTATAAATCTTGTTATTTTAAACCTGCTAACATCTGGATCACGGAGAAATAAATATTCACAAGAGGGTGTAGTAATGTTCGGTTTCAAGACGTTGGAGAGCACAAAAACGTTTTTCTTAATTTTTTATTTGTATTGTTAGAGTCTAAACATCAGAATTTCAGAAACTTAATATAATAATATAGTGTCCATCACCAGCCGCCTCACTCCGTCCGGCTATGGTACAGATAGATCGCTTGCAGATGCACGATGTTGTAATGCAGAGTTTATGGAACGATTCGCATCGTATTGTGATCTCGTTCGGAGCCTAATTGTACGAATGCCCTTAGTGCATGCTCTCATAATGTACGATAAGCGAGCTTGAGCGTCCAAACTGAGTTGAAAGTTGGGGGTAACCTTGTTCCCCAATTAGAGGAACCAGTAATAGTTCTACGCCTGGTGGTCGCTGGGATGGAATCTTGGCGCATCTCGTCCTGATTTATCCATTGCCGCCAATAATTCACGTGAAGTCTACCAAAGGGTTTTAGTGGCTGTTCTGGCTTAATTGTTAGGAGCCCGTAAGGTCCGCAATTTCCGCAGCGTACTAGGCTAGAAGGTCAGTGACACTGACACATCCTTTCCGGCCTCCCCCGATGTAGGGGAAGTAACAGTTTTCCTCTGACATAAAAAAAGCTTGTCACTCGGTTTTCCACAATATATTTATTGTATTTTATTACATACCTATATTATATGGAAAAGAATGATAATATCGAGACCACATTGCTACACGTCTGCCCAATCATTGTCTATACATGTCGTTATTGTAATCATAATTGAGCATTGCAAATATGTAGATAAATTGTAGTTATTTGACGTATACGTCTATAAAATGTAACAAAGTCTTCTGAAGAAACCGCCAATTGCTATGTGTATATAGAATTTCGATAGTAACAGGTACGTATTCGATCTCCGGAAGATCTCGACATTGTTCAATCTCGCCTCAGCCGTTCAATCCGTACACAATTAACCTAGTACCATTGAAATAATATTTGATATCTGTGCCTAGTACTTAGAAATACAAAAGTCCAAATTCGCGCAAGAACTGATTTTCCAATCATTAGATAAAAGATTACTACTTATAACCCATTTAATTAAGCCAATTCCCCTTTACTTTAATTTGCACATGTATTCTAATCATGAGTAAATTTTATTTGACGATTAGAAAATCCGCCTATAGCGTCTAAATCTAATTCGCATATACCGGGGTACCGTAAGACTGGGTAGTACTGTACATGCTTGTTGTGATGGCATCGCTACGTGATCGAGTCTGCGGGGAAGCAATCAGAGCTCGCAAAAACTGCACATTGAGCAAGTGACATTGGACTCGAATTAAATATGCTTGACCTAGAAACAATTACATAATTGCTTATTAGTTTTTATTTCAAATAATCCTCAGTTAAGCATGTAAGCTCGTCTCATATGCTTTCATGCAATTGGAATAAATGCTTTAATGTTTTTTATTTACATTAGTTACGCGCTGCAGATTAACATGTGAAGTATATTAAAGCCAATTGTATATGTATTAAATGACGAGATCAGCTACTACTTACTACATAACAATAAATTATAAATGTTTAATTTTATGTAACAGGTGCAAGTTTATTGCAAAAGTTTCAATTCCGAATAACGAACAACGCATATGCGATTTTTTAAACTATGAGCAGAAAATAGAAAACTACACTTTGTATATTCTTAAGTTCATTTGCATCAAACTTGGACGATCACTTTGTTTTTTTAAATATGTAACTTCCTTTTGTTTTAGTGTAAGTTTGTGATACATGCATACACATGCAATTATTCAACAAATGTTATGCTCTACTTAAGTGTCATTTATACTATATAAGATTCCTTTACCATAATTATGTATGTTATTTCATAACAAATTGTTCATATACATGAAGTAGATATGCTTAATAAGTAAATGCATGTAATACATATATAATGAAATGTTACATTATCGTCAAAGTACCTTGATGCGACCGAATCCACATTCCGAAATAATTCGTGCCAGTGGTGTGTTTTACTATTTATTCTGTAGGACACTAATCCACCTGCCTTATTATTGCATGTCGTCAAACCTAGTCATTAACAAGACAACCCAATTTTATAATCATTACCTAAACGTATAATTTAGTAAGTAATTGTTGAGTTACCGGTAATGCCACAAAGCAATTTATATTATTTATTTATATCTTCATTAGTCTAGTAGTAGTAAATACATACATACATAAACTCACGCCTTTATCCCAGAAGGGGTAGGCAGAGGCGCCACCAGAACACCCACATTTCGCCTTGTATCGGGCACGAATTCCTGGCTCCAGGCTGATATAATTAATAATTAGAAAAACCCAATATCACTTTGCCCGACCCGGGATTCGAACCCGAGACCTCAGCTTTGTAGTCGTACCGTAGTACAACTACGCCACCGAGGCAGTAGTAAATACAATCTGTAAAATATACGGCTCTGCATTTAAATAGCAGTCTGAACAACCATTTCGATAGTTTTTAAAGTTATTAATGAAAATAATTTGCCAATAGTAATTGATTTTGTAAGACTTACAACCAATATAATATTATTAAGACGTAAAAAAGCTGATGAAGCATTGATTATTTAATCATCATCAGCATATTTAGCTACACGAAAACTACATTTTAACATCAGCCTCCTGCAAGGATAATTTTGGATGAAGCTCTGGTGACCAACCGATGGGGGTACAACCATTGCAGAGGGTAGGAGGACCAATCATAATATTCAATATATTACTATACCTCTTAGTAACAAACAATACGTAATAAAAGCTTACCGATTTCGTCGTATCATTGATACGTGGAACTGCGTATTGGCAAAAAGGCGAATTACGTACACGAAACGAAGTTCCGTCTCACGCGAAACACCTCATCACGATAATCTGGTAAACCTATCGATTATCATGAAAAAACTGCTTAATTGATTCCCATCACGTTTTAATTAAAGCGGGACGTCGACGACTGCTCGTAATATGATGTCATGTCGGTGAAAAAACTCCATGAATACGTGTTGCAAAAACTTACAATTTTGACATTGAAGGCGGATGCTGGTTGCAACTGTTGCGAAGCCAGGCGATCAGACGTTTGTGTAACACATTATTTCTTTATATATTTATTTATTAATACTTCATACACAAATGTTTTTTTAATTGGAACTAAAACATGAAAGTAAGTTTAACAATCGGGAGTCTTATCGCAAAACGACGATGTCTTCCAAACAACCTTTAGATGGATCCTCTATAAATATGAAAAAATGGGTGGTCACAATTAAATAAACAAAGAAAGTAATTATAGTAGTTAAATAACTAAATAATCAGATAAATAATGTTATTTAGTAAATATACATACACTACATAACTAAAATACTAATATTATTTACTAATACGAAAGGAATAAAACGTACACTTACATAATATAAAATTACATGTAAGAGGGTAGGTAATGGTATACACTTTATTTTAAATGCAATGTGGTTATGTCACTGTTTTAGTTAACATGCAGTCCGAAAAATCTGCTACAAATTGAATTTTCTGGTAATGAAATCTTAATCGTCGGACATTTATTATTTCAAGATAAGATTTATCAATCACAAGTAGCTATGTAACATATTTGATCTCACGTCTCTAACCGCGTATATATTCCAACTACTTATACTTTTACTGACAAAAAATCAATGAATATTGCAATAATCTGTATAATTGTAATCATCAGTCGCTGTTCGTTGGTGATGTTATCTTAGCGCCTAAAGCTCGCAAAGTTGTAACGTGTTACTTCTAGGATATAGACGAGGTGCGCGCGGCAGGCGCTTGCAAAAAAATTATAATTTACAGTTCGTCTACGATGTTCTGGCGTCCGAATGCGTTGTTGTCATGCTCTTGTCAAAAT
The DNA here is from genome assembly GCA_905220455.2 of Deilephila porcellus. Classification (NCBI taxonomy): domain Eukaryota; kingdom Metazoa; phylum Arthropoda; class Insecta; order Lepidoptera; family Sphingidae; genus Deilephila; species Deilephila porcellus. The sequence continues at coordinate 13,192,633 of LR999988.1, forward strand.
ATTAGGATCAGTATTTATCTCTGCACATTCTATTATAATGTTGGACATGTTTTATTATTAGATTAATATTAGATTACGAGTATAAATGTATGTGTATATTATTAAAACATATCTCAAACAATTCGTTAAATATACATACATAGATACATAATCTCACGCCTTTATCCCCGAAGGGGTAGGCAGAGGCGCCACCAGGACACCCACATTTCGCCTTGTATGTTCCGTCCCACGATGTGATAGGGGGCGAGCCTATCGCCATATCGGGCACAAATTCCTAACTCCGGGCTGATAATGAATTGAAAAATGCAATATCACTTTGCCCGACCCGGGACTCGAACCCGAGACCTCAGCTTTGTAACCGTACCGTAATACAACTACGCCACCGAGGCAGTTCGTTAAATATAGATATTTTTAAAATTTAATTTGTAGTTCCAAATTAGCGACACGTCAATAGAAAACAGATAGCTTATCGTTCCTTCAGTAATGAAATAATGTGATAGTCTGCTCACAATCTAGGCCTTAAAAATGTAAATATTTTTACTAAAGATTTTTTAGCAACAAATATTCTTCTTTTGAAAAAAAAAATCATATTACCTGAGTGAAAATATATAATTTTAATAATCTAATCTTAATATAATATATTTTTAAGTAATATAATTGATCTTTTTAAGTGAAAATTTTTCACAGAGTAGATTACTAGTCAAGCGGAAATAATAAAAACTCTTTGATGTAAGTATAGAGTAAAACCTCATAGAAAAATAGGTGTAACAGTTGAATGATATCCTTCAGCCAGAGGAGAAACTTATGGAGGAAAGAGAAAGCTCTCCGCTATATTATAAAATATCAAATATACACTAATATTATATTATGTAATGTATTCATAGCTAAGAGCAATAATTTCGGTTGCGGATACTCATTTTACTAGGGTTTATTCCAATTTACAAATAGCTGTAGTTGTTTTAATTCACAAAACCTTTAGTTTTTTATTAACCCTATAATATTACTTAGAATGTGATCTTAATAGGCAAAATAATATTTAGTTAAATGCTAAAATTTTAAATGTATATTTTTTGACTTAATTTTTTGGATTTACATAATTAGGTAGCGATGCCGATAAACGATTAAGATAAACGCTGGATGCAATAAGGTTTTTGTTTTTAAGTTAGTGAACGAATTTAAATTTCCCATAATGGCTGTGTTTTTACGCGGATATCGAACTGTTTTCGTCACTTAGTACAATTCGATAAGTAATTTGATGATTTTGAACTTCTTAACTATTCTTATAATGCATTTTGGTAATTGATAAACAAAAATTAATTGAAGCTGTTTTAATTTTGCTTCCGAATTATTAATATGAAATTAAAGAATCATAACGACTTAAAATTGGCAAAGACAAGGCTGTGGATATAATACGGCCTTGAAGTACGGATTGGCGTGGTATACCCGTTACGAAAAATAAAAATATTGTTTATCTAACTAATGCTAACTATTTTAATGGTATCTGTGCCATCTCTGTGGAGCGGTTCGCAGTCGCGACGCAGAAACTAAGCAAGAAACTCCCTTAACAACACGAATAACTTATTTTTTTATTGCATTTTTTAACTTGCACCATTTATAGCATATCACGATTAGTATATGACTGCCTTGGTGGCACAGTTATACTACGATACGATCACGATGCTGAGGTCTCGGGTTCGAATCCCGGGTCAGTCGAAATGGATTTTTTTATTCATTGTCAGTCCGGAGTCACTAAAGTGTGCCCGGTATGTCGATAGGCTCACCTCTGTCACATTGCGGGACGGAATACACCGAGCGAAACGTGGGTGTCCTGGTAGCACCTCAGCCTACCCCTTATGGGAAAGAGGCGTGACTTTATGTATGTATGAATTAGTAAATTAATCAGAGCCATAACCTAGTTGGGAACGGGCCGAGTTTTAAGTTTCAAAAACGGGGCATTTATTTATCTTAGATAGGTCACATGTAAATTCTAATTATCACCCACTTGAACGATGTGAGGAAATATGCACATCTAAACGTCCTTTAGAAGAATTTTTAAATCATGTAAACCTATTAATCATAAAGTACGCCCGCCCTGTGGCTGGAGGGGTAATAATTCCGCCAATAATAGTCGCAAATGGAGGGCATCCGTGCTCCCTCTAATAGCAGGATTAATAATGCTTTTGCGTCGGGTGGTTACCCGGACGCAAATCAGGACGCTTCTCGACCTGGGATGTCCGGTGCCCCCCATAATGCGTTATTCAGTCAGTATGCTGGTGTAGGTTCTGTTAGGGACCCGCTCGGCCGCATTATCCGCAGCGCGCCGGAAGGCCCGTGACACAAGCATATCCCATTCGGGCTCCCTCAGGTTACCGAAAAGAGAGATTAACAGATGTCTCCTCGCAGCAAATAATCATAAAGTATGCGTTAGCTCATTGTTTTGTCACCCGCTTTATTAGGGAGGTAAGTGCACAATAATTTATTTCCAACTCCTCCTATTAATTTTACCTATTTGATTGATTTCGTTGCGGGTTAAAGACAAGTTAGACATTCCCGGAGACGCGCTGAGCTTCAATGCTCAGTGTCATTAAAATGCGTGCCACTGTTGATCCTGGCTTACAGGAGTTGCAGTGGCGGGTGTGAGGGCGGGACAGTCTCCAATCATAAAGTATGCGGAAAAGGAGGTTTAATATTCATATTATACTTTTTAAAAATCAATTACCAAAACATCCTGAGACGCGAAGTGAATAATTTCGCAGGGATTCAAGTCTGTACTCATACGGAAAAATGTATGTTATCCTTACTAATATTATAAATGCGAATGTGAGTTTGAATATCTTCATGCTAACTTTAACTACTTAACAAACTGTCATTAAAGTTTCCATATACATTGTCAAGGGCACAGAACAGGAGTAGGAACAGGAAAAGAAAAAATAAAACTGTTCCCAAGGGATAGAACATCCGCTTTTCATTTCTTATATTGTTTATTTTCGTTGCTTCGTGATAACAAGTAACTTTACATAAACTTTAAAAAAATCTAGTTTCTAGTTTAAAAATACTTATGTGGATCTACGCTTTGTGCATACGGTTTGTGTTTGCGACAAACTCACGTAACAGAAGTAACCTGATGAATCAAAGATAAAAACATCTTCCGTACTTCAGCTATTCTCATTTGGGTCAATGAATAAAATGATAGATAAATTGTGTTTGATTGCTTAATAATATTGATATATTATAAATAGAATATAATTACACACTCAAGGAATAAGTACAAAAAATATTTCAGTTAAAACGAGAAGGATTTTTTGTAATCTCAGCTGTCATTATTAGATAATCACTTAAGTGCCGCATACTTATTGATGCAAGATATTTATTTTTTAAGATAATGTAAGGCTTGATGCTACTGGTATGATATTTATATGTGCCAGGATTTCAAGCACCGTATATTTTTGTCGAAAATCCATTACAATAAGCCTTGACCGCAACTTTGGTGTTATGGGTATTTATGGGCGACGGTGACTAATTTCTATCAGATGGTCCGTTTGCTCGTTCGCCTATCATTCCTTAAAAAAGACTTAATGAGCTGTTTTGCGGACAACTTCAACCTGTTTATTTTGTTACTGTTGTGTGACGGTGATGCGCGCGCATCTTAAAATTTCACCCACATCATATTTTCATAACGCGCTTAATGAAGTGTAACTTCAAAAAATATGAGGCGTTTCGTGGTTAGCCTGTGCATACCCGGGTTGAAGCAGACTGGCATAAACGTGTCGATTGAAGAACCATCCCTGGTTGGTGGATTTGCTGCCTAAACTCCGCTATATTTACTATCTCGTGCGTTGTAATTACTTTGTCGTGTCAGTATAAAAATATTTTAATGCCGCGGCATCAATTTGAAACATTGGAATTTATGTCGTAGTCCTACTTGATAAGTTCGAATATACTTTGGTAAAAAACTAAATATCTTGCCAAGCCGTACGCGCTGGCCCTAAATATTATGACATATACATCCTGATGCTATCAAAAGCATTCATTTGTTATGAACAATCTCCCTGGTGTACTTCCTACTGTTGCTTCCAATAAACTTTAGACAACTAAATAAATAACGAGCGTCTCTCCAAGTTTGATCTACATTTATATTCATTAAGAGAAATAGAAGCTTTTTAGTATATACTTAAATATAATAATGCAGCCCATGTAAGTACTGCAGAGCTCCACCACAATGAATAGGGGTAGGACTTCCACCATACTAGCCTAGCCCGAGATAGAAATAGATAAAAAGCAATAATTACGTAAGCAGATTGGTGTCAAGTTACGTATGTTACGTAGGTGTACAGATTTAACTGTTTTTTTACAACATGCTGCATACCTGACCAGAATATCTAGAGTTTGGGAAACTTTTAAACATTACATGAGAATTACGAACAAGTTTATTTTGGATATTAAATTAATTATCTATTCGTTTTGGATCACGACTATTGATTGAACTTATAAATCATTATTATTAAGAAAATGATCATGATTGTTTGGGATGGCCTATGGTCAGCTGAGGACTTCTAGAGGCCGAGGATGGTGATGACGAGAGGATTCATGCGTTTTGCTCTCACGTAATTGATAATTTTCTGCTTCATATAAACGCACACACTTATCACATGATAGAATTCTAATTTACAATGCTATTAAGGACAATAATTTACATTCATCGCTCTAAATATTTAAAAACATTAATTCAAATGACCTTAAATTGCGACATGTATACACAAAGTTCCATAGTATTTAATGCGCTGAAAACACATTCGAATCTATATACCATAACTTACAAGGTCTAGTTGAAATCAAACTGCAATAGCAACTAACGATGTCGGACATTAGAGCCTCAATGAACCCCGGGCCCAATTTATAAATGTAACAGAAACCGATTGCGAAATCACATAACTCGTCCAAATAATTAGAAACACGACGGCAACATCACGATCCAGACAATAAAGCGCTTTCATCAGTCGATCACCAATCAATAACAAGTTTAATTAATGCCATCCTTGAATCGATGCTCCAAAAACTACGGCCGAAAAAACGTGGAAGCTAATTACGTCGAGTAATGATATAAAATGACGTCACTGGTGCGTGCGCCTCAGGATTAAGATCAGGTCAGCCGGTATATAATAGGTCAATCCGTCTCAGCACATCACAGTTCAACTCGAGCTTCAAGTTCGCTCGTTTCATCCGATTTCGCAAACCCTTTTTAACAATATGAAACTGGTAACTTAAATATTTTATTTACCTGCTTTTTTTCGCATAAAATTATTTTCCTTTTTTCTCATATTTTCAATTTATCTAAATTCTATTAAATAAAATTTTAAAAGTAAACAAAAGATTACTGAAATTGTTTTTAGAATCAAAATTGATTAGTCGCTCACGATCAAACTTTGAATGTTACCTATTAAATATAATTTAACAACATTTTCGATTCAATTAATTAGAAATAAATTAACACATTGCTTGAAAATAATTCAGAAACATTCATAACTTCCATCCATCGATTTTTAAATCCTTTAAATAATGCAGCCTCTATGGACAACTTGCTCTAAAATATACCTTTCCCTATGATAACCATACATCCACTTCCCAGTTCGTAGTCGCCGCACTGATTGCCGTGGCCGCCGCCGGCCGCCTGGAGCACCTCGAGCGCTCCTACCTCCCGCCCGGCCAGGCCAATGGCAACGGCTTCGGATCCCACAGCAATGGCTTCGGTTCAGCTTCCAACGGCTTTGGATCTCATGGCTCCGCAGGATTTGGTCATAATGGTGCTAATGGACACTCGGCTTCCAACGGATTCAACGGTGCCACCTCCAACCAGTACCTGCCCCCCAACCGCGGTGGATCTGCTGGCTCCAACGGACACTCCAGATTCGGAAGCTCTAATGGTAAGACTAATTAATTTGTAATACTCGTATTTCATCCCTGCACAGAAAGAAATTATAATAATAATGTTTAGCATACGATTATAATATTGTAAATAATGTATATTTTGATATCAGCTGGTTTTATACAACTACGGATTTTCAATTCAAACCTCAATGTTATCTTACACATATTGTTGTTAACAGGATTCGGCTCTCAGTCCCCGAGCAACCAGTACCTCGCTCCCAGCAACCAGTACCTCACTCCTCAAGCCAACAACGCTGGTCCCAGCAACCAATACCTCGCTCCTCAAACTCACGGCTCCTCTGGTCCTAGCAACCAGTACCTCGCTCCTCAAACTCACGGCTCCTCAAGTCCTAGCAACCAATACCTTGCTCCTCAAGCTCACGGCTCCTCTGGCCCTAGCAACCAGTACCTGACTCCCCACGGCGGTTCCCAATACTCTGCCCCTAGCTCTCTGTACGGAGCCCCTCAGTTCGGCCGGTCAACCTTCGGCTCCAACGGGTTCAGCGCTCAGTCTGGTAGCCAGGGTCACTTCAACGGGTTCAACGGCCAGAGCAGTGCTGCCAGCCGCCAGTACCTGGCTCCCAAGGCGCCTTCCCAGGGCTCCCAGCAGAGCTTCGACGAAGAGACCGGCTACCACTATTAAGAGCGGAATGCTGATAGCTCATCTTTGTGTTCATATGTATTGTTTACTTTACTAGATTATATGTATATGTGAATTATTATTTTTGGGTTTTATTTCTATATAACTAATTATTGTGGTGTGTGAAGTTACGCTCTTTACACCAAATGGTAAAACATCTTACCCTTATTTATTTTACTACGCACATTTTCTTTAATTATGTTTACTTTCGTTGAACATCTAATTTGGGCGCAGTCCATATACTATTCAAGTTACTTTCTTTTCGGGAAAAATCTTTAACTTTAATTTTAAACTTTTTTTTTATTCATCTTCATTTTCTTTATTTGGTTCAATTAAAACTCTATTTTGTTCTTGCTGTAACATATTTTTTTTTTTTTGGCGTACTAAAACAATAAGATTATAAGAGCAAGTCAATTAGTAAAAATTGCCAAAAATATTAATAGCTTTTAATTACATAAAGTAATTAGCAGCTTAAATCCGAAGCTTTTAGCTGATAAGCTCAGCAAAAAATAGCTCTCCTAATTAAAAATCTTTATAAATTACACTTTATGTCATGAACACAATCAAATTTCGTGGGTAATATTAAATGCATAAAGAGGCAATGATTGCATGCACGAGTATAATAAGAACGTTGCACAAAATGTCTCGTAGACGAAATACGTGACTATTCAGAGCGCATGCCTTTATGCTAACAAGCCTCTACTATACCATATCCAAGATATGAAAAAAAAATGGAGACGAATATCGAAATCAATCTTGAATTACGATTTGAGATAATTATTTAATCCCGATCTTTCAGTTACACCGAATAAAACATTTTGTTTACTTTATTTTTCTTAATTTGGTTATATAAATTTAACATATGCGTTTTAGTGGAATTTTGCACTTAACATACTAAGGTCCGGTATGTTTAAAAAAAGAATTGCAAAACATGCAAATTATATTATAATTGATTTATTATAATTACAAAATGTATGCACTGCAAGCTGAATTGATTGTGTACTTGCGACATAGAACATACAGCTGTAGTCACCGATACATTTACATTAATATGTGTATGTACTTTTGTACTATATCTCATTATTGTCGCTTGAAAACATTTATCAACAACCGTATTAAACTTTTTTCTGATGTCATCCTGGGTCGTGCAAATATTTTGTCTTGGTTAGCGAGTTGAAATCTGATTAATGAATGCGCTGGCGATGCATACCAACCAAATAACAGAATACCGAAAAAAGACAAATAACAATTAAAAATCATTTACAAAAACTGGTTGAAATCAATAAAAATATATATCCCTCTTATGTTCGTATTACACGACAGTAAAAAAAAAAACAATAAATATATTATTTTTCAAGTGCAAAAGATACAACTCAAACTCGGTGAAGAAGGATCACAGTTATTAATTTACTTTAACACTGGTTTTGATTTTCAAATGTTCACCATCAAAACTGCTTTTAAATTAAACTAAGATTAATTTAAAGAAGGGCTCGGCGGCTAGTCGGTAGCATTTTTACTACAACACAAAAGCGCCGTTGGTTGAAATCAAGGATAGAAATCGACTCAAATTCGTATAAATTCAGCCGGACGCAACAAGTTTAAAAAACTTATTGGGTGGGCTGAAAACGAATTCCACTCGTAAAGTAGGAAACTATAAAACTCCTATACAAAAACAATAAAAAAAAAGACGAAAATGTCTATGGAGCCCAACAGTGAGAGCTAGGAAGGCCGTTATAGAGGAAGAAAAATCACCCGTTTAAATCGTGTCCACCCTCTAGTAAGCTTCGTATTTTAAGCTCACGTGTGCATTCTCGCGTCCGTATGTAGTACATTCTCGCGTGCACTTGACCGTGACCCGGCGCGACCTTGCTAATGAGGGAACTTTCATTCTCGACGCACGCAACATCATCCTCAATGCGTGCCTCGGTACGGCTTCAATGAATAGGTATTTAAAATGTAACCGTGATCAATATTAACGATAAATATTGGTTTAATACGGTCATCTCATCGGTTTAATTTTGGATTTAATAGCAGCGGGTATGAGTTTTGAATTGTTAGGTTCTGGGGTCAATTCCCAATTCAGAGAAAACACTCTGCGCGAGTTCATAAGATTGAAAGACATGAATGTATACCCGGCATGATGACAGATTCGGCCCATATAATGTGTTGGGACGTAGGATCCGATCGAGGACACAGGCGTGAGTTTATGAATAACAGACATGCAAGCCTTCTATATCTATCTATATCAGCCCATATACGTCCCACTGCAGGTCACGGGCCTACTCTACAATCGAGAGAATCGATTGAGAGTGGTTAGGCCATATAGTCAATATATACATATTATATGCAAGCCTTGTGATTCCCATATCAACCAATCCCGATCATGTACCCTTTTGAAAGATACGAAAAGGGGAACTTACGACATTCAAATATCTCCGATTTAAAATTACTTATGATGGCAAATCATTTTCATGCTTCTTATATATATCTGCTGTGTTATTTATATGTACTTGAGGCACTTACTCCGTAAGAAAGAAAAAAGCTACAATTATATGATTTTTACAAATTTCGGTGTCAAATAGAAAGTAATGCACCAAATTCGATCATTTTCCGTTCAAGGTTTCCAATAACGATGTCATCCGATCTAAAAACATTAACGCGCCTCATTTCAGTATAAAAGTAGAAGAAACTGAATATTTGGCAACAGTTTCGTGTTTATTACCATTGTCTTAAGTTGACCACACACAAAATATAAAAATGAATCTGGTATGTAAAAGTTTTAGTATACGATTTTAACCAATACCAGTCCATTCGGAGTTACATTTGTACCCGACATAGATACTAGCTTGACTTCTGTTAAATTTTTGATGGAAAAATGATAGTCGATATGTGAGTGACAAGACTGGCTAGTACACCTACCAGTTTGGGTATACGGATGTCAGATAATGTACATATATGTGTAACTACGTCAACAATTTTATTTTTCAGTTGATAAGTTCTTTACCCATACATTATTGATGCATTATTACTATTGCGGTTTTTAAAAGAAACAGGGATATTAGAAAAATAATTCACAACCTAATAACGCTTTCTTCTACGTATGGGCGTAGGAGGTAGAAGGACCCTAAGCTGGTTAATTATGAAATATTAAATTCACAGATAATGTTCACCACGATCCTCGCTCTGACGTCAGCAGCCGAGCTCCCAAGGACATACATCCCACAGGAGCAAGGTCCCGACTCGTACCAGACATCTGGCATCAGTGGAGGAGGCAACGGCAACAGGAGGCCGCAGCAGGACGCGGAGAAAAACTCTCAGATTGTCAAACAGGAACAAGAGATCAGTGACACTGGAAGTAAGGAACAAATACAGAAGCAAGTTGCTATCAAATGATAGAAAACTTTATGGGACAGTTATGTTTAGGAAAAAATGGATAAATATGATTGTCCAATTAGTACTGGAAAATCCTATGCCAGAGTGGCATATTGTCAGTCTCCCGATATAGAATCCATCTACATTTGCAACGTTGACGTATTATAAATCTAATTTTTGCTGGTCGTTTTCTATTAGGTTTAGCAGAAATCAATAAAAAGATATCTGTTTAGAAAACAGCAACAGCTTTTAAAAATTCTAGTGGTAAGAAATTGGTATAATAAAAAGTTTTCTATCAAAACTGCACCTAATGTTGCAGACTACCACTTCGGTTTCGAAACATCAAACGGCATCAGAGCTGAAGAGGCTGGAGGTTCTGAGCAATCTCAAGGCGGGTACTCGTACAAGGGCGACGACGGACAGACCTACACGCTCATCTACACGGCGGGAGCGGACGGATTCCAGCCCCAGGGAGAGCATCTGCCAGTAGCTCCCCCTACACCCGACGCGATTCTACAAGCCTTGCAGCAGAACGAACGGGACGAGGCCGCTGGGATCTTTGATGACGGTAAACATATTATACAAGATATTTAAATATTATTTAAGATAAGATTGCGTGTAAAAGGCCTATTGTCAGCAGTAGATATCTTGTAGGTAATGTAAAATAAAATTTACTGAACTTTTGAAGTAGAAATATCTATAAGATGTAGCGCACTTGATGACGTTTTATAATATCCCTTTTTGAATTAAAACTGAAAAGTTTACTAAAATATACAACAGAGGAGAAAATACTGATAAAAATTGGGATTATCATCAAGTGAAGGATCATGTATGAAAATTTGTTCAAAAATATTACCTATATACCTTTTAAATTTTATTAAATAAAACAATACTAATATAAATCCAGTTATAATTATAAATTGATATTTATTGATCTTATTTATCAGGTTTGTACCACCCAGAAGCCAATGAAAATGGTGCGGGAGGCGCTGGTGGCGCCAGCGGCAGCGGCTACCATTACTAAATGCCACCTTTCTGTTCAGTCACCAATGATTTAGGCACCCAAATTAATTATTAGTTTTAAGTCTTATTTAAGCCAATTCTCATTATAAACTTAGAAGCTTGCAAATAAATTCCACCTTATTCATACTACATAATACTGTATACTATACATATTTTTCAATTATATATTTTTTTCTGTATATATTTTTTTTATTCTTCTTGTCTTTTCGTACTATCTGGTTCAATATACACACAAAAGTTAACCCACAATTGTTTTAGAGTTCTATGTTGGTGACAAAATAAAAGCATAACAAAACATTCGTTTGTAATATCGACAGTAAGTGTATAATTAAGTTACGCCTGTATATACTCTCGCTTGTGAAATTTTTCGTTGTAATGTTGATTATCTTAGTTATAGTCGTTTTGTAAATAAATGGAGATCACAGTTATTTTATGTTTTACTAGCGACCCCGCCCGGCTTCGACTGGATGCAGACGCTTTTTGAGTCCAGTTGACATTAGAAACATAAGTTACCTAACATCACGTCGCGTACTAATTGTTTTATATTGAAACTAAACGTTACTGCCGTTCTCTGTAGTGATTTGCCCGTCCTGTCCCGTTCAATCCCGTCGTCAACTGTATCCCACCAGTGTAACCTAGCTTTTTGTGTTTAACAGAGTAGGAAGTATAACATTTGAATTCCTTGCTCATCCTACGGGAATAGTCCATTTTATTGGCATAATAGTGCCTATGTCTTAATCCAGGGTAGTAGCTACCTCCATACCAAATGTCATCAATATTTTTCCAGCCGTTTGAGCGTGAAGAACTAAAAAACACACAAGTCTTAGCCTCTATAATATTAGTAGCACAGTAGCATTTAAAACTTCAAGTAACTGCTGAAAATCTTAAAAAATGTGACTGGTTATTCATTTGATTATTTTTAGAAATTCATTATCTTATTGGTCCATAACAGTTAATGTTTACTAACATCTTTGCATTTACTATATAATAATATAGCGCCGCGTCGCAGTAAAATTTGACCCCATTTTATCAAACTCTTTAATCTATACATATAATAAAAATGTAAATGGTCGATGTCTGTACATGGAAGATATTTAAGAAATTTTAACGCGTGGGGTCTTTATAACAGCAACACAAGCCAAAACAATTTTTTTAGAATTTTTGTCTGTCTGTCTGTCTGTATGTTTGCTTGCGCATCACGCGAAAACTACTGCACCAAATGAGATGCAATTTTCACAGTTGTATTGCTGTAGGTTCAACTTACAAAACTGGTATATGTTGCATTTACATACAGGATGTTTCTTTTTGTTTGCTTGCACATTACTCAAAAAGTACCGCACGAAATGAGATGCAATTTTCACAGTTATATAGGTGCAAGTCCAACTTAAAAACTGGTATATGTTTTATTTATATACAGGGTGTTTCTTTGTATTAGCTTGCACATTACTCAAAAACTACCGCACGAAATGAGATGCAGTTTTCACAGTTATATTGGTGCAGGTTCAACTTGAAAACTGGTATAAGTCTTATTTACATACAGGGTGTATCTTTGTACTATTATGGAAGATAAATGAGAAAAACTAATATGGGGGTCTGTATTAATTAACGTAATAAAAACAATGATTTTTAGAATTTTTGTCTGTCTGTTTGCCTGTGCGGTTGTGCGCGATGAACTCAAAAACCGCTTAACGGATTTCAATAAAATTTGGTATGGAAGTAGCTGACACCCCGGATTAACACTTAGGCTTATTTTATCCCGAAAAATTAAGTGTTCCCCTTGGGATGAGGAAGGAATTCAGATATATGTTACTTTTTATACTCAAAGGGATGGGATGGGACTGGATTACATGACATGAGTGAGAATGAGACGGGACGGGCGGAATATAACGGGACGGGACGGGACGGGATGAGAAATACCAAATAATGTTAATCACGCTGACGAAGTTTGCGGGCAGAAGCTAGTATAATATAACGTTGCGAAGATTACGGTAAGAAAACAAAATCATTATTATTATTTCTCAGCCATAATAATTATATTAAACTAAGCCTCTATAGAGATCACTATTGTAATCTAAATCTTGAGTCGTCCAACCATCCATTATAAGGATTATGAGCATTATGATGAAACGCATGAAGAAATATATAAATTCATAGCGTGACTGTAATCGCCAAGGCATTTAGTGAAATTGACTCAGCCTTTGCTTTACAGTTTTAGAACGATTAATTTTGCAACACTTTGGTACAGATTCTGAATTTCGTTTGTTTAGGTCGAAAATTAAACACAAAGTTGAAATGTGGATAATTGTGCCAAATTCATATAAATGTCGATGTGTAAATAAATACACACGTCTGTATTTACGGATTCTTCTGCGGTGTGAAATTCACGAGTCTAACTAAGGCCATCTGTGGGATGTCTGTAATGTTGTCTGTATCTATGTGATAGATACTTAATTGATGGGAACATTTAATTTTTAACATGTCTAAAAGATCATTTATAGGTATTGTTTCACTCGCATCTTGATATTACGTGTCTTTAATTTTCAGTTTATCTGTATTGTGTTGAATGTGAGTTAGACGGTGGAGTGTGTCCTTGCTAATACTAGCAGTACATTACTATGTATGTTCTTAGGAATATTGTAATAAAAAAGTGTTTTATACAAATTATATGTTTATTCTTAGAATAAATAGTATAAAATCTCGTCATTTATTGGCAATCAATGTGACTATGACAGTATTCGATAATGTTACACTTACATATAATAATTATAGCCGTTCACGAATTGTACTTATATTCCGCATTATTATTCAATATTAATATTAACTCATAACATTAAATAATATTACAAAACATTTAAAACCATAGAAATATGGAAGAGCATTTTTCAAACCATCTCTATAGACTAACATTTTAATGCGATACCTTCCTTAGAACAGAGATACTAGAAGAAAAAATATACTTTAGACATTAGAAGGGGAGAATGACATAGTAAGGAAGGGAAACCCGGGAAATTGTGCATCACTTATCACTGATAAAGACGTGTAGTCCCCTCCATGCCTTTCACTTCTCGCGTCTCAAACTCCGCTAGTCGGTACTGCACCAACTTGTCATCCTGTATCATTGGTAGTATGTATTAAGTGCAAGGCTACGCTAGGAGTATTGCTCTATGTCTCCAGGTTTCTATGGCGGGTTCGTATGCTAAGTGTAGTCTAGGTACTTAGTACTTGTAGGTCTGTCTGAAGCCGGTGGTGGCCTGCGCCCGCGCGAAGTGCTGCGCGTCGCCGTACTTGCCAGGATTGTATTGACCTGGAATTAGTTAATGATATAATTAGATCAGTGTTATTAAAACAACAGCATGAATTACAAGGCGATGCTTTACATCCCACTGCGCTCGCCATCCTAAGACATAAGATGTTAAGTCTCATTATGTCCAGTAGTTATTCTGGTAACAATGTCTTTCAAATCGGAACACAACAGTTCTGTTTAGCGGGACAAATAGACATTGCGGAGTTACCTACCCATGCGGCCTATCACTAGCGAACTTAAAGAAAGAATTTCCTTAAATCTATTTTAGTACAATTAAAAAATCAGATATGTAACAAAGACTACACCATTAGTTAAGGAAAACAGTGAACGCGTATTACTAAGTATCTATGAGAAATTAAGTAATTTTCGTAACATCTATTTGTTATACATACATACATACATAAACTCACGCCTTTATCCCCAAAGGGGTAGGCAGAGGCGCCACCAGGACACCCACATTTCGCCTTGTATGTTCCGTCCCACGATGTGATAGGGGGCGAGCCTATCGCCATATCGGGCACGAATTCCTGACTCCGGGCTGATAATGAATAGAAAAATCCAATATCACTTTGCCCGACCCGGGACTCGAACCCGAGACCTCAGCTTTGTAACCGTACCGTAATACAACTACGCCACCGAGGCAGTATCTATTTGTTATAGTTATAGTTAAATTATTACAAAATAAATTGACCTATTGTCCAACAAACAGTGGCTCTACCCAATTTTCGCTGATTACACGTTACCACATGTACATTCAAATTCCTACTTTACCAACTACATAATACAATCTACTTTCCCCCAACTATTTCTCAAAAGGCCTAATGAAGAAGCTTTATGAAAATACACTCTGTTGAGCAATCTTGAACTTTCAACCTACAAGTTAAGGTTGAAAGTGGTAGAGCAGAAGTATCAAGTGAGAGGTTCAGATGAAACGTAAGAAAGGTCAGGGCATGCTTCTGTCCCGCCGGTGCTAGGTCGCGATTATGATAAATTATCGTACTTTACTATGATTAGTGGAAAATACCAATTTTGAATACGTAAACGACTTTTAAATATCAAACTGAATTTAAGAAAATTTATTTGTATATAGTATTCAAATGAGCTATGAGGCTGAATAGGTACTATAATAAAATTAAATGCTTGAATTGTTTTTTTGGTATAGTCGAAACAGTTTTTTTTCTGACAACGAAAAAAATTTACCCGATTTTTAATTACAAATAAACAAAGAAGACAATATGTAAACACTCTTTGTGAATAGAGGTCAGAGTCAAATTAGGAGAAATAAATTACCTGATTTAAATATGTATTCATCGTGACTTCATCAAAAATAAATCTACCTAGTTTATTATTATATCTAGATAGACCAAAAAATATTTAATATGAAATTGAGTATAAGCACGGTTACGCAAAACATAATTACAATTGAAGCTGTTAACTTTCACAACCAGTAATTATAAGTTATATTCGATATATTAAACGCTGCAGTTTACTCATCACTTTAAGATTTGTTCAGTTTACTAACCACAGCGAGAAAGAAATAGCAAAACAATTTAATGGTAAATATGATTATGACACTATTTAAATACGCTACTATATAAAATAGAATTCTATTTTGTTGATAGAAACATGTAAAAATATAAAAATATTCAATGACTTTTTACATCTGTACTGGAGTTAGGACAAAGTTACTTGTAAACTGGCTTAAACTTGGCTTTTCTGTGACTAAAGAGGAAGAAAAGTTTAAATAAAAAAGATAATTCCAAAACCTAGCACGCCATAATAAAAATATTGTTAAATAATCAACTTAGATCTTTATATATTACTCGTACCAATTAAATACACAAATTATTAGCAATCATCTCAATTAGCTTTATATTCGCGTCCTAAATACGTGAAGTTTGTATAAAACCCGCGTTATTGTAACAGCTGAACGCTCGCAAATTGCTAGCATTTACACAACTAGCGGGTATTAGTGGGGTCCCACGTCTAGCTAATTCCTTGGGCGGGGCTCCTTCGATGAGACTGTAGTTTAGTCAGTCACAAAGCCAGGTGTAGACAACATGGAACTCTTTAGGCTTTGCGCTCCTTAAATATAAGGAACTTCTTTTAAATCAAGAAAAACCAATGCTTTAATTATTATAATTGTCACCGGCATGCAAGATTGGTGCAATATTAGGTAGGTAACTATTCATTGAACTTCAATGATATGCATATCTTATCGCCCAAAGCAATGTCAAACAGACAACAATGAGATGGATGCAAGAGTAAAAGGCTAATTTTACTATATTTTTTAAAGTTAAATCTAAGAAGTTCTTGCAAATTTTGTCTTGCGTCGCACCATGATTGTGCCTCTATTGCACACTCACAAATTTATTTGCTGTACGTCTGCTGGGAAACCACTTGTGAAACAAACAATTTGTGCGTTTGTACCATTGTTTGAGAATTCTGATTTATCTATTAAGTGTATCGTCCTTGACTCTTCATCTAAGACCTTGGAATAGATTTAAATGTTTTGCAAGAATAGGGTTCGGTAATACGGTCTTGAATTTTGTGATGGTCAATGTGATATTGATATTGATGTCCACCTTCTTTATGTATACGCTGACAATGACTGGGATGGCATCACAAATAATAATACACTCGGTTACAAATCAGTCTTCTACTACCTTAATAATATATCCCATGCAATTTGCAGTTAAGGGCAACAAGAATTTATAATAGCTCTCCGACAACAATTCTTTAGGAAATAAATATAGTTTGTGTTATAGATAGCAACTTGTGTATTTTACCGTGAAAATCAACGATAGAATTTTTACAACTTTTTATTGTAACTACTTTTACTTAACAACGTATAGCGGGTATACCTGTCACAGCCAAAATTCCTATTTCCTACTTAAAATTATTAGAGCTGCTTTTTTGTTGTTACTACTGTGTCTGTGACAAAAACTAAAATTATTTTTCTTTCTTTCCAAATAGTTACGCTCAACATACCATCATCAATGATTCCAGCGGCCTCGTCCCTGGCGTTCTGCTCGAGCGCCTTGAGGATGGCCTCAGGGGTGGGGGGCGGTGTGGGGAAGTGCGCGCCCTGGGGTTGGAAGCCGCCCTGGCCCGCCGCGTAGCTGACGGCGTACACCTGGCCGTCGTCACCGGTGTACTGGAACCCTCCCTGCGCCTCGATGCCGTCCGCCTGGAACCAGGTACGTGGGGAATTAGACAATAAAATAAGAGTTTCAAAAGAATCAGCTACTTGATTCGAAAAAAAAGAAAAGTATATTTTTAAAAAGTTGCTATTCCATAAATATTTTCATAACATTGCATAAATTGGATAATAAGTAAAGATTCAGCTTCTAACTTTGCCTGATTACTTAGATTAGTGTTGACTACAACATTCATTAAAATGGATATAAAGTAAGGTAAGATGATATGTATTGGCATTCGGTGTCATTAAGCACGACAGGGATCGTTATGAATGCATGCAATCACTCGGAGCGAGGTCGCGCCGCCTAACGAGATGAACTCATAACCACCGATAATTTGTACCTCTTCAGTAGCCCTGGCATGATCATTGAATCGATGTACGTAAGTTTTAATTTAAAAATTGCGAGGTAGTATTTCTTTATATAGGAAAATAGTCTCATTGATACATCGTCCGCATGTGTCCTCACATTGCCCTTTTAGGTGATAAATGGATATAAATTGATCGTCGTTCATCAAACGATGTCGGTGTCGAAATCGAAATCACGTCAATACAGCCATGGGTATGACAAAATGTTCTATTAAATACATAAGCTTTCTAAATAAGCTCCATAAATAAAGTTTCATAACTAAAGCTCTGCAAATATATGAATTAGACACAAAGCTGAAAAGGTTATAATGTTTATGAGTAATTTCATTTCAATACAAATGTTTAACCTTTTCATTCGACTGTCGGAAATCATTTATTACCTTTTCATATTTTGACGTATTCGTTACTGCGAAACTTGAAGGCTTATATATTAGTTACACCTTTTACAAATATATTATTATCCTAGTTAATTTTAGTAACCATCCGTTTGAATTGTGGTATAAAGCAAGTCATACTTGTATATTGTTTTGACAGTAATGCCACCTGTTGAGAGACATAGTAAACGGGTGCACTTACAAGACATTCTAATTGTACAATAATAAAATTGTAACTTACTTATGCTACTGTAGAAAATGCAGTACTTGTCCGATAGAGGGCGTTACAAGAATTAAAAGCCTCCGAATGTCTTTTTAAAAGGTAATACAATTGTTTTACAAATTAAATTAAATAAATAAATAAATACACCCAACAGTCACATTCATAGTGCTGACCCCATACGAAGATCAAATCTTGTCTCGTGGGTATCAGAAACTACGAGAGATTTTTCAGTCTCACAAACACCCAGACCGGAAACAAATACACGTGGTTCTCACAAACATTTTCCTCGGTGCGGGGATCGAACCCGCGGCCTCTCGTTTCACAGGCGGCGTCTTACCAACTGTGCCACGGAGGCCGAATTGTTTAAAATTTATTTATATTTGTTTAAATTTATCTTGTTTATTAAATGTAAAAAAATATTCAAAAGAAAACATCGAACTTCACCTAACACTGGTCATGAATGCCGATGATCAAAGATCTGGATGATCATAGGCGCGTCCCCAATCAGTGATATAAGAGGCATGTATTATGTGACATTCGATAACTTTAGTGTCAAGAGGAGTTAGAAATAAATTATGTTTCACTATTTGATTATTTTCTTTGCTAATAAACTTGACACTCAGAAGCTAATCTAACTTCAGTACTCAGCGTGATCAAAATGTGTGCCACTGTCGATACCCATTTACAGAACTTTCAGTGGCGGGTATGAGGGCGGGACAGTCTTTAGGACCTTAGTAACATTTCAAAGAGTCATATCCTAATGAGTAAATCCATTTGATTAACAATTAACAAAGGCGTGACCCAGGCATTAACTGCGGATCCGGCGCACGCACCACAGTGTCTGATTTATGATGTGACTCTAAGTAGCGACCTTTGTCCGGCGCCCTTTACGCCGCGCTAGGGTCGCGTAGATCACTTATGTTCTAAGTTAGTGGGTCATCTCCTTTTACTTGGAAATGTCGTTTATAGCACACGATATAGTACCGCCAACGATGTTTTATCGGCAGTGACATTTGGTTTTTATAGTGGTGAATTTAACCTTGACAATAAAATTCTTCGTCATCGTCTTCTTGAACTCGATTCCTGTATTATATTACACGATTTTGCTTACATTACATACCAACAATTAAAGTTATTTTAAACGGAAACTTCGAGTATTTTACGTGAAATTGTATTTTTAAAATCCTCTAATAACTATCGCAATTACGTAAAACAAGTATTTTTTTATATCCGAGGATTAGAATATATTTTTGACTCGCTATTCTCATACAAATTTGTTCTTTACTGATTATTTCTCACTCTAACATATGACGTCACTATTCTCCAACAGCTTACCTCACGGCCCTGCTCCTCAGCCTTGATTCCGTTCTCAGTCTCGTAGTTGTATCTGAAGGAGTCCTCCTTGACGTCGGCGTCGAGCGCGATGATCCTGGCGTTGCGCTCGTACTGCGCCTGCGGCCGGTTGGACTGCTCGGGGTAAGCCGGGGCGAACGCAGCCGCCGCCACGCCGAGGAGAGCGGAGATTACGAGCTGGGGAAATATGAGCGTGTCAGTTTCTTCTGTTCTTACTAAAACTTGTAGGCACTCGCTGGATGCGGGCCGCTTCTAAAAAGTGTCGATGGAAATCCTAGACAGAGGCTTGTGGCCCTTTTGTGGCTGAAGAATGAGAGAATTTCACTTTTTTTTTAATGTCATAGCGGGTTCAAAATAAGTTATGTTTTCCAGACTTGGTGAGCTTGAAAGCTCAGTTTTATTAATATGCGTGCCACTATTGATCCCGACATAAAGGAGTTAGCGCAAGTGTGTGAGAGGGAATAGCTATTATTTTCTGTTGCTATACCGTGCATTGCCTGACCTGGGTCTAGAGTAGCCGTGAACTCAAAATGTCAAAATCAAGCGCAGTAACATAGCTCTGACTCTAATAACAGAGCATGCGGTACCTTTCGACACTTCGGCTTGTAATTTAATATATGCAATTACGTTTAATGTTGCGTGCACAATATGTGCATGTTATCAATATTTCCAATTTCATCTCGCTGAAGGCGCGCCTACTATTGCGTTATGTCCGGGAATCGAACCTGCGACCTCGTTTTGCAAGCCTACACACAAGCCCACTAATCACTTGCGCAACAAAGTCTAGACATTCCGAGAAATCAATGAATGTATAAATTAGCAATGCCTATTGTTAAATGTAGTAGGATTCTTACAAATTATAACTGATCAAATCATGTACATAGAATATGAATTTTCAGTAATAAGAAAAGCGAATTCCCCACTAAGACGAATGTTTGTGTGTCCAACTGAACCAAATATTTGTATCCGAAATGGTATTGGGTATTTTAATGGCAATATCTAATACATACACAATACAATGCAATACAATACAATACAATATTCTTTATTGTAAACCAATACATAGAAGTAAATTACAGAAAGTGAATTACATACAACACAACACACGTTTAATGTAGTATGGAATTAAAACTATGTGTGTAATCGGGCATTGTTTCGTTTTTTTAAAGAGCATTTCACTGTACTATAATGACTTTTTTAATTAATATGTTCTACAAAGACAAACTGCCTAATTATGCAATGGACCCAAATCATACAATAGTTAAAACACTTTCCTGCTACTCTCATTCATAACATAATAGTGTTTCGTTAATTACTAATTACCGCATTAGTTTTGTTGTACATGAGATGTTACAACAGCTTGTGCGATGCACTACAAAACTTGACACAATGAGTTATGCGATCATATCTGTGCGTCTTCCTGCATCGTCGGTGCCATTACCATCCCATCGCGTTTGGAATTCTGCGAGTAAGAAGCTTTGGTTCACTTATTTGTTTGATAATTTATGAGTAATTAAATATTTTTTCTTTGTAAAAAAAAAACTAAGTATTTGACATAAAGTTATTTGATTGACAATTTTCACTATATATTAGAACAATCAGACCAAATTGAATGGTAATTTTCACATGGGAAAAATCACATTTTGGATTTCATGCCCTAAGCAAATTCATATGCAAAGCCTAAATTTATGGGGTGATTAGATCAATATACAAAACAAGAGTAACAATATTATTAATACGCACGAAAAAAAAAAAAACTAAGTCAAAATATATATATTATTTAGCCACGTTAATTAAATTCACCTACCAATCACAAACACACCTCAAATAAAACAATAACCCTAAAGCTAATAGTTTCGCTACGGAACCCGCCGCAAGCTCCTAAGCTTTACGCAACACTACGCAAGAGGCGGCAAGAACTCTACCGCGCTACGTACGTAGAGCATAGAGTTCCCGCGACTATTGTTTGGCAACTCTTGCAGTGCAATAAGCGACCTTTAATCGGAGATGTCTCGTGGTCAGACATTGTTTTATTGTTATTACAACTGGACAGTTATTTTGCATTCGTCGTAAGTAGTTTTACCGGCAAAAATGTTTTTATTTTAGCTGTGATTTTAGTAAAAGCTTCAATGACATGTCGGCTAACAAATATTGCAGACTGAAATTGTTCATAACCGGCCAAAAGCTCTCGGCTTGATTCGTATTTCATGCAATAATTTTCTACCAATTTGTTAGATATTTATTGACTTTCTAGATGTTTTAAGCACCTATCAAATTGAATATTCAAATGTATGTATTTTAGTGTAACATATTTTTCCTTAGGGTAAATACGAGTATAGTTTTATAAAAAAAGAAAAACTGTTTTCAACGCACACCCAATACAGCTACGATAACAGTTTTTTGAATTTTAAAATAATAAAGACTATTATTTTTAAAAACAATATTTGAATTATAAAAAAAAATAGACGGCTATATTATCGTTATTAAAATTTATAAATAAAAAAAAATAATAATCCAATTATATTACTTCCAAATAATAAGTTGTAGTCAATTTATAATATACGGTATCTTTTTCAAAGCGTTGTATGAAAAAGACCGGGTAACTAAAAATGACAATATTTTATTATTAATGACTTTTGAAAATTATAATAACCGTCACTTATATCACACCAAAAAACAAAGATTACAAAACCAATCGATAAACAGTCAATTAATAAACCATTAATCGTCCCCGACCATCGCAAAAACTTAAACTGTTCGATTATACAAAAACACCGATTAAACCCTAATCCATTATTGAATTATAATATTGATATTGTCAAGTGCTTACAATAGATTGTATAAAAAATGGACTCACCAGTTGCATGTTTGTTGTGTTTAGTTCAGAGGTGAATCCGCGAATGTACCGACAGACGGCGTCCCCCCATTTATATACATCTCAGTACCCGGCCGACACGCGTTACAAAATATATCTAATGTGAATGAATGAACATACTTTTTCCTATAATTTTTTGTTAAGTTCAAATGTTTTTTTACGTAATGCTACGGACAGATTTGGCTAACTTGACGGGATCATCGTAATATGTTACGCTGGGAACTTTGGCGTAGTTGAGGATGCAACATAGATGCAGATTTTTGAATTGAGGAATTATCATTTCTGAGATTGATATGTATTGATATTTATTAATTGATACTTTTAAATGTTATTATTTGATGAATAAATTAACAATTACTTTCTTAATTAATAAGATACATTAATGAAAAATTGTGCGTCAAAATAGAAACTTATTTTCCTTAAGAAAATAAAAATATTTCTTACATAATTATTATTATCACTCTTATATAAATGTAGGTCGTTTATTAAATCAAGTAATAAAATTGAAAGCATTATAATATTGAAATTAAGTGACACTGAGTAATTAGCCTAACTATGCCGACATCCGAAATCGATTATAACAATTTCATGACACTAATGTAAGGTAATGAGAGGTGAAGTTTTTAAAGGGTTTTTGCCTTGAAGTGGTGTGGCAACGAACCAATGTACCTGCGACATTAGGGTGCAGCTCGGTCATCTCTTACAAAATTCATTAACGAGCCTAACGAATTTTATCATACTCATATTAAGCCACTGTAATCTGATTAAGTACGAGTACATTCATGAATAAAATTAAATGAAACAATAATTGTGTTTTATAAATCAAGAGTCAAAAGAATCAGACCTATAATTTCTTGTATTTTCTGCGTTGGAATTTCGTCACATCATTTGCAGGGGTGAAATGTATCACTAATTCCGTACATATAGCCGCGGTCCCACATTAAAATTATTCAAATGTCGTGTCGTGGGTACCAAATACTACGCGGAACTTTTCGGTCAACAACACTCAGACTTGTAACAAATATTTGCAGATCTCACAAATATTTGTCTCGTTGCGGGATCGAATCTACAGTTTATCGTTTCTCAATCGACGTTTTAAGAAGGCTGTCAATAACCAATGCCACCAAAATATAGTCTCACGTAGGGATTGCAACCAAAATATCGCAGTTCGTTGTTGGCCCTGCCATTAGAATATAAGATTATTATTAACTGTATCAAAATAATACATTAAGCTTACACTTAATAACCATTTACTGTAATGCGTATATAAGTAAGTTGTACGCACAAAAATAGACACAAAGCAACAATTCAAAGTTAATTATAACACAATCAAAAATAACATTCTGGTATGCAAAGAACTGACCTTCTCACACATCACGTACAGATGCGCAGTGCGGCAACATTCAAATATTATTATTTATATTTATCGTATTGTTTTCTGAAACCATTTAAAAGTCATGGTGGTCTCACAGACAAGCATATATTCTGAACATGTTCACTCTTTTTGGGAAGTTGTGTAAATAACTGTCATAGTGACCGATGTATATCGAGTTTCGGGTTAAGCTTGAGGACATCTGGCATAGCTTTTTAATATTGAATAAGCCGGCATAATTGTGTTGACTGGCGAGGCATAACATCTAGCTGGTGAACACAAAACTTGGACCTAATTGTATTCGTTATCAGATGCATTCTAGTTACTCTGTCATGCCAATGCAATGCGATTTAAGAATAGGAGTTCAATACGGAATATATTGATGCCGCTGTATTTGGAGTTATCCAGTGTAAGTAAGGATAAATAAAATAAATCTCTCTGCTTCCTTTTAAGCGGTATTTTGCGGTGTCCGTTTATATAAATTTTATGCGTGTTTGCAGAATGATTGGGCTTGTAATTTAACGATTATTTGACTGTCTGACATTTACAGATTTCAGAAGAGCTTAACCTAATAATAAGCCTCGATACCGGTTAATGGACTCCCTTTTATATTAATAGCACCACAAAGTGACGGCAATGCCCCTATTGGTAAGCGCAGAGCAATCTAGATAAAGTATCCGCCGGTCACCCATATTTTGGAAATCGACCCAATTAAACAGAATTATATATAATTACGTACACAGGTCACGGATTGAACCCGAAACACAGCGCACCTGCGTTCGTCAGCAATGATTATCCGAAAAAAATGATGCTATGGGCCGTTATAGATTTTGCTTAAACACGTTTTAAAAAAATATAGAAAAAAATTCTTAATATCAAACATGTAATTAACACGATATTGGCATGTAAGCAAGCACTGCTTGCAATCAATATTGATTTGTTACCATCTCCGGTGCTTAACCTTTCACACTAATTACTAAGTGCTGCTGATATCGAAACAAGACTAATCTTTCCTCACAATGCAACACATTTTTTATGAGTTCTTGTGCCTATGTAATTTGTTTACGCAATATAATGTAAGAGTTATTCTAATGTAAGATAGCTTTATATATAATATCTTGGGTACAGCAGGAAATAAGTAGCAAATAATATTTTTGTTAAATTCTAATAGACGTGTTTATGTGCCATGAGATTTTAACGTTATTATTATTTAGCCCGAGTTTATTTCTTCTTATTTCCCTTTACTTACGTACATACGACTCCATTTTGGGCATAGGTAAAGTGGCATAGGCACTACGTACAGTGTTTCGAGTAGATGTCATAATATACAACTGATATTCATAATAAAGTGCGTGGTGGCCTGTTGGTAACGGACCAGACGCGGCTGCCTACATGTTCACGGTGGTCGCGGGTTCAAATCCCAGGGCACACCTCTGACTTTTCGGAGTTATGTGTGTATTGATAGTCAAACACCACACACTTTAACGGTGAAGGAAAACATCGTGAGGAAACCTGCATACCGTAGCGATTTTAAAGAATTTCTACGGTATGTAAGTCCGCCAACCCGCACTAGGCCAGCGTGGTGGACTATATGGCCTAACCACTCTCAATCGATTCTCTTGATTGTAGAGTAGGCCCGTGCCCAGCAGTGGGACGTATATGGGCTGATACAGATTCATAAATACTAGACCACCAATTAGTCATATTATACGGGTTTTTCTTCATTTCTTGTGGCACATAAACTGTAGCAGAATTTCAATGAGCTTGTTTAAATAAACATAAGTTACAAATATCCTCGTCGCGATGTACTTGAGCACATCCTGCTCGATAAAGAGCAGCTCTATATTTAACTACAGTCATATTGTTTTATTAACCGACACACCTGTATCCTCAAACGGGTAGGCAGATATGCTAAAACGCCCACGAGCGATAGTATTACCGGCCAGTAAAATCTGCGGTGGCTCAACTGGCATCTTGTTTCGTTCATTAATAATAATACATTAAATAATAATTAATTTTTATTGTTACATAGGTCACCTACGCACGTAAGGTTCTGAAATATTACAGCAGTTCGTGGGTGGATATCTTCATTCAATATCAACTGAGTCGGTGGTTAAGTTATCGGATTAACTCGTCTATATATATAAAAATGAAACCCGTTTCGCGTTGTCACGGCATCACGTGTGAACGGCTGAACCGATTTCGATAATTCTTTTTTTAAAATGTTTGTGGAAGTCCAAGGATGGTTCTTACGGCGAGAAAAATTCGAATAATTGCCGGAAAAACCCTAAAAACAGCCCTTTTCTTTTCCCCATACAAACGTTTTCTAACTAAAACGAGCTTTATTGCTATTGTATAAAGTTCATATTGAATTACAAACACAAATATATATAAAAATGAATTGCTGTTCGTTAGTCTTGCTAAAACTCGAGAACGGCTGGACCAATTTGGCTAATTTTGGTGTTGAATTATTTGTGGAAGTCCAGAGAAGGTTTAAAAGGTGAATTTGGTCCACTGGAAAATGTTTTTCTAACTATATTTTGAAGTGAATCTTCTTCATACAAAATGTTAATAGGTTTCGCAACTGTCAAACATTTCATGTTCATACCGTCGATACAGTAAACTCTTCCCTCAAATTAAAGAACGTATTTAAATAAAGGTTTCGAATCGACAACATATATCCACAATATTCGAATAATGGCGTATTTTAGATTTTAAATATGTAGAATAATGTCATTAATGAAAAAGGATTGACATTTAAATAGGCTGTCAAATGTTTATGCGTGTGTTCAGAAATGCATTTTGTGTAAACAAAACTTCTTTTTAAAATCGGAAATCACTTTTATCACATTTTTTTACAATGTCCTATCCTTCACCACCATTATACGAGTATTAATAGTTTGTTCAAATGTTTTTATTTTATCTTTTATTTTCTCTTTGTTTTTATTTTTGATTGTATTTCCCACAATTTGGGCAAGATGTGTCATCCTGTAATTTAAGATGCACAGTGTTCATTCTTAAAATTATGTAAATTATTGAATGTATGTTAAGTGTAGTCTTAGTTGGAGACCAATAAATAAATATAAATATAAATTATTTAAAATCACATAATATCATAATCCCCGGAACTATTGAATCGATTTTAAAAATTCTTTCACCGTTTAAAAGATACAACATCCCTGAGTGTCATAGGCTATAATTTTTCCAAAGTGGTTGAAAAAAGGGTTGGAATGTTGTATAGAAAATCAAAACCAGTTAAGTTATTTCTATGAAAAATTATATTTCAGCTCTTTATTACAAACAAAAATAATAGCAACCAACAATTTTAGAAAAGAAAATTATTGACGTGAAATATATAAAGAATGACACGTTGTATGGAAACCAAAATCGCTGAAGCGTCCGTATTACTCATCCGATTTTCCATAACCGCAATCTTTGAAGTTGCAATGTCAAAAAATTGTAAGGCACACTATTTGGGTATATAGCGATGGGATAGAATAGAGTGAGAGGGACGGGATAGGATTGGATAGTTGACAGATTTCATTTGATGGGATAGGACGAAATGTAAAGGCACGGGACGAGACAGGATGGATAATGAAAAGAAAGAACGGGACGGATCGGGAAGTGACTTGACTGACGGGACGGGACGGAATTGAGGAGGACAAGTCATAGTCAAAAAAGAAGCGACAGTAGGGTAGCTACGTCAAGTTTAGGTTTCAAGAGGTTTAGGTATACAAGAGTTTGTACGAAAAATAACATCTATCTGATGTGGAGTTGAATCAAAAGATATCTGCACCCAGGCGAAGCTGGGACGGGCCGCTAGTTGGAAATAAAGATCAAAGATAGGACCCCAAATTACACAGAACCTCATTACTACTAGTAACTAGACCGATGAGAAATCTAAAACAAATATTCCCAAACGGATGAGTTATATTTTTCTCAAGACCTGTTCCATTCTCATACCGCAGACGCTATAAAAATATTTGGCATAGTAAATCTGCGTGAGTCAGTGATTATATCACTTGACATAAACCACTTTACTGTGTCTCGCGGAATGCATCATCGCACATAGCTTCTTGGCAGTAAAAACCTCATGCCGACGAGTCCAAGGTTCCTCGGTATTAATGCGCGTAACCTGATCTCAATACGTAACATGATAGGCAGAAGGTTTCGTGTCATTTAATCATTGTTGAGATTTTGCCGGATTCAATGCTTCATAAGTTACATGTCAAAATATTGTTTATATTTTTTTAGAATCAATGAGCCTCCTTGGTCTTCTGACATTGTGCATCGGTTGTCAAAAGCGAGGTCCTGGGTTTGAGTCCCACGTTGAGAAGTCTGGTGTGTATGATTTTTATGGTTTAAATCCTCATATTATGGTTGAAAAATCTCATGCTAGTTGCTTAGGATTGGAATTTCTCTTGGCATGCCGATAGGCTCCGGATTTGGAAAAAAATCATCTCTACCAACAGTAGGTGGCAAAAGTTGCATATACATTACGATTTTGTTTTAATATATTATATAGTATTCATATTTATACGACCTAACCCCTCTCAATCGTACTCTTGATTGTGTCGGGGCCCGTGCCCTGCAGCGGGACGTATATGGGCTGATACAGATACAGTATTCATTTAAATTCTAGTTCTTTTTACTACTGAATAATCTCTCTCTTTCTCTGTCTACAGCCACAGCATGTTCAGTAGCCTATTATTCCTGAATTATATCAGTTATTATTCAATAATTTCACACACCACAGCGTATTAAAAAGTGAGGGGATCGGATCATCAGTGGCGCCCACCCCGAGTCCTTGATCTTTGTGCCTGCGACCTTTAAGGATGATGGCGCCCTTGAATTATGCAGCGGAGCCT
Source organism: Deilephila porcellus (assembly GCA_905220455.2). Lineage (NCBI taxonomy): Eukaryota > Metazoa > Arthropoda > Insecta > Lepidoptera > Sphingidae > Deilephila > Deilephila porcellus. The sequence goes on from LR999988.1 coordinate 13,221,530, forward strand.
ATTACACTGGCATGTGACCTTTTTACAGAATCGCTGTTATATCTACATTCATACTAATATTATCCACTAAGTTTTGCTCGCGACTTCGCGAGGTAAATCGAGAACAGAAGTTTTTTCTATATATGTCAAAAATTCGTGCAATATAAAATAGATCTTTATTCTATGTCCATATTTCCACTGTTCAGGTATTAAATTGCAAAATGATAATGTCAATAGACATTTTCGTGATGTACCTTTTTTCAGCCCGGCGACTAACATTGGTTGATATTCTATACTTAAAACTAGTTATTGTTTTCTCGATGAAAAATAGCTTATGTAATTTTTCACCGCGGTGACACCGTGTCTGCAAAATTAAAAATTATGACTTGAGAAGCTAAAGCGTAAGAAATGCACGAAGAAACTCACTCTCCGACTTATAATATTAGTAAGGATCCATACAAATGTTATTAATAGTAATTCGCATAGGACGTCTCGGCGTGTCTTCATTGCGTCGCAACTGCTCGCCATATTCGGATGTGGTTTCGGTAATGACAGCTTTTTTATTCACTTTGATTGTGATCAATGATTTGAAGTTGCGTTATTTGGGTTGATATTTAGATTGGTAGATGAGTTCAAATAGACGGATGAGGAAATTCCGACATATGGATTGCGATCGTCCAAAGAGGTATTCGTCATTTTTATATAGACGTTTACTAAATAATATTATTATATAGGACTGTTAGTATCAGGTATGTTTAGCCGTTGAAATTAATTTGGTTACTCTTAAAAAGACCATAATAGTTCACATTGCCAAGTTAACATAAATTAAGAATCGATAGGGAAGGATGGCTGCCCCGGTGGCGTAGTTCTTCTACGGTACGATTTCAAAGCTGAGGTCTCGGGTAAGAATCCCGAGTCGGGCAAAGTAATATTGGAGTCAGGAATTTATGCCTGATGTGGCGTTAGTCTCGCCATCTATCACATCGTGGGACGAAACATACAAGGCGAAATGGGGGTATCCTCATAGCACCTCTGCCTATCCTTTCCGGGAAAAGTCGTGTGTTTATGTATGTATGTATGTAGATAAGGACTATTAATGACATCTCAGTTCACACGCTTAAAAAACCTTCTTTTTATAGAACAGGAAATGATGCATTAAACCGGTTGTCAAAATACGTATACAGGCGGACTAGAGATAATGATCCCTGCCTACCAACCACCTAGGTGTGCATACATGGAATTCGTGTCTCTAATCAGCGCTCATGATACTAGAGTAGTCTTTATGTAAAGGGTTTTTAATAAAAGTGGGTCGATTTTGAATCGGAATTAAATAAATTGTGTGTCGGATATAAATATAATTATTTTTATTTTATAGCTCATGTAGCATTATGTGTGAAGTACAATTCTAAGCTTATTTCCAAAAATAAATTATTTAAATTATATAAAGTGAAGACTGCTTAAAAAAACTGAACTTTTGCCCACATCCTACCAGAATCGCGTACCAAAACTAGTATGTGCAAACACATGATTCATCTTTTGTTTGGCGCGAAGGTTAAATTGTAAACGATTACTTTTATTGTGCATTTCTAATGGCAAATTAGTGATGCGTTAAGTTGTCTGAAACAATGGAGCATCGCCGGCGCCACAAGTGCATAGATTGCACGGATGTTGCCCAACACTGTTCCATTGAGAAAAGTTTACATAAACCTCCAACAGCCGTGTAATAGACTATATCTTTTACTGTCAATAAAACTGTAATTTATTGAAATTATTATGTTTGTGAGGGCTCTATGTTGCAGTTGTTTCGTAAATTATTATTAACATTTATTTGACTCTTGGTTTAGTTTGTGGATAGTAAAGTAAAAATTTTTTTTTTATCTCATGTCTATAGAATACTGCAGTATTTCTTTCAGACTCTCTCTCTCTCTCTCTCTCTCCCTCTCTCCTCAGCCACAGAAAGTCCACTGCTGAATATAGGCCTCAGACTGTTGTTAATTATTTTGTTATGTCATGAAATATTATAGAAATATATAAATAAATCAAAGAAGACGCCGTGGAGATCCTTGAAGATGGAATATAAAATTTTTCGTGGCCTAAGATGATGATGAAATTTTAATAATGAAAAAATATACAAACAATTGTTTTTAACATGCATTAAGTTTCTAACAATGAATATCCATTACAATACTGCGCACAACACGTTGTAAGCGTTTCCAATTCTAAATATTGTAAAATGTGAGTCGTCAGACATTTTGCAATATTTTTTAAGTTTCTCACAAGAGAATGCACAAATATTCTCAAGCGTATTAACGTTTTTGAATAAGAATTAGATTTTGAGCCATCGCAATTTTCCAGAACGTAACTCACGATTGCAAAATATTTTACATGCAGAAGAGCTATAGAGACCACAAGGACATCCAACTGAAAAAAAATTTGCAAATTCATCACCTCGGAGGTTGGCAATCCACCATAGTACGTTTCTCCCAATATTTTCTTCCATGTGATACAAATCTTTGGAACCAATTTTCAACTGCAACATTTTCGGCCAGATACGACCTGGCGAGCTTCAAAAAAAGTGCAAATACCCCTGAAACGCCAGCTACGTATCTCTATGCCATATGGTTTTGTAGATTCATGGACGGCGGTGATAACTTACCATCCCGTACACTGTATGCTTGTTTGCGTCCTATAACACAACAAAAGTGAACTAAAGAATAGCAAATTCGCCGTGAGAGCGAACAGAGATTCAAAACCCGCGGTGACCACGTGTGTATGACGTTTCGAGTTTTTTTTTTTTTTTTATTTATTTGTTGAGGTTCATCAACAGAGATTACAAAAAAAATTATATTGATGAGGAATTACATCTGTGACACTTTCTAATTGTATCTCCAGGACGATGTACACAACATGTTTTAAAACAATTAGTGAAGAACTTAAGATAGAACTAAAAATTAAAACTATTAACAATTATACAAGTATACAGGATTAATAACGTAATAACGAAAACATAATGAAAACATGACAAAGCAACAACATAAGAGCTCTGCAAATGACAATCTCAAAACTAAATTTATCACTGTAAGTTCTAAACTAAACGAAATACAAAAAAAAAATATCCCGTGTATTAAGCATAATCGAGCCAGCATAATTGTGTCGACCAGCGAAAGCTTTCTGACGCACTTACTATACATGCATTTTAATTACTTTGGCATATTCGCATAAAGAAAGTCAAGGATTAAATATCTACGTAAGTACACCCAAGAATGTAGACAACAAAAATATTGCATACATATTCACACTAATTAAATTTGTAGTCAAACGTAAATACTACGGTTATTGTTGCGGCCTGCAGTTTTATTCATTGATGCAAATTGATTTTATTTACTAATATTTCGCGGTGCAAATTGAGTGCTTCCTCATTGTTCTAGTTAATTTAAATAAAATACATCGCGCGATGAACTAACTAACCTCTTCTCGAGTCAAGTTATATTTGCATTTCTAGAATGCGCTAAGGGTAATGTATGCTATTCATGTTGAGCAATATTTTATTTATTTATTCAATTACAACGGAATACACCGATTATAGTAATTAAAAAAACAATATAAACGTTATGTGGCTAAAGAGAAAGAGATATATTTTACCTTGTGGCGGTAGCAACTCACCAACTTAGATTTAGATTTTATATTTATTTGCTAATTCGGTAGATGATATGGACAGTAATATTATTTTCCCATCTTTCTCATTCTTCATTTTAATTCTAAGAATGATTTGCCGTAACAAAAATTACCTTAATAACTTATAATTATATGAACACAATAAAATGTTAAATCGTGTGTTTACGTTTATTACTTTTGTGTAGTAATTGCTATATAATTTGTGGAGAGTAGAGGTCGAACAATCTACAACAAGCTCCATTTGTTTGAGTTGTCGGTGCGAGCACAATCGCAATGCGCCGCGAAATGGATGGCCCTAATACGCTATTTGACGTAAAGTATGTAGTTGTGACAAATTTCAGTAAATATGTTATTTATAGAAGAATTTGTGTGTATTACCGTCTTTATATCTGCTATAAACATCAAATCTGGATTACGAACTACTGATCGTACAACTTCATTACATTGTTTCTTGATCTTCTTCAGCCACGCCAAGTCCACTGCTGAAAATAGACCATACTCAAGGATTTCGATGGCGATTTTTGAAAGCGGCTAGAAATAGCTGCCGAATGTATACATAATCACAATAGAAAATTTTAAGAGGTTTTAAAAACCTTAAGTATTGCAAGACAATACTGATCCTGTTTTGAAATAGTTATTTTACTGATTGTTATTCTTACAAGTGGTAGAGTTCACTTTCTGGATAAATATCTCCACTTGAGTCGTAAAATCATTTGCTTTCTCTTTTGACAACTTAAAGCTAGAGCTCTATAGTTTGATGAGATGTTCGCCCTGCTACGTCGATATCCAGACGTAATCATATTTATGTATTTATTTATGTTCTATAATACACAAAAGACTAAATACACAGAAATTACATGATATAAAAGTACAAATGTCGGTAGAAATAGAAAGTATAAAAGCAAAATTTAATTATTATGTTGCCCCCACAGGATTTTATTTTTCGACAAGAGTTAATATTTCTCCGCTCGGACACCCTACAGAAAATGCGTATTGCAGTGTGCGTAATAACATACTACATACATACATATATGAACTCACGCCTTTATCCCCGAAGGGGTAGGCGTAGGCGCCACCAGGACACCCACATTTCGCCTTGTATGTTCCGTCCCACGATGTGATAGGGGGCGAGCCTATCGCCATATCGGGCACAAATTGCTGACTCCGGACTGATAATGAATAGAAAAATCCAATATCACTTTGCCTGACCCGGGACTCGAACCCGATACCTCAGCTTTATAACCGTACCGCAATACAACTACGCCACCGAGGCAGTTAATAACATACTCTTAAGTTGATATTAAAATGGATGGATCATCGTGTGGAACTGCCGCCAGTCTTTCGCGTATTTGTATAAACGTCGATGGAACACGCTGATATTCAAATGAAACAATAAATCAGACGGCAGGGTAATGTATGCGGCTGCTTATTAATGTGCTTCATGATGTGTTCATACTGTTTAATAGAGTTTTCAATAACAACGCGCAATACATTCCGCCTCTGAGAATTATATCAACGTCTACTTCTGTGACTGGAATAAGAAAACAAATTAAATTATGTCTGACATAAAAATAAAAAAAAATATATTTTTTGGAATATATTTATTGATCAATTTAATATATGTCTTTTGTTATTTTAAATTATTTTCCATTACATGCAAATTAACTGAGAAAAAAAATTGTTAACGTAAAGTAAATCGTCTGCGTAAATAGAACAAACGGCCTTCGTATTACAGTTAATCTATGCAGCTACTGTAATCAATTAATCTTTAAATTCTGTTGTTTAGATCAATGTACCCTACCAACCAAAGATAAGATGTTTCCATCAAGCCCAATCACTGCGTTTAAAATAACTGCTTGATCGTGAAGCGTGCGTCCTCTTACAACAACAAATAGATTTGTCGATAAACAAACTAGACGAACATTCAGGCTTCGAATAGGCATCAAAGAATTTTATTCAATTAGTCTGAAGCAACATCCTTTGAATCGTTTAGTACCGCTATCATTACAGAATTTGACCTACAAAAAAAACATTTGAATAATATCCTAAATAAAATAAACCGTAATTATTTAAATCTTTATTGTACACAATTATAAACTAAAATATACAATGCAGAAACAACAAAAAAACATATTTTCCTTTTTAAAAATTACATCCTAGTAATTATAACAATTTGTTAAATATGATTTGGGTAGCAAAAGTAAATAGAACACTTTGTAACATATTAATAATATTTTCCATATAAATTGAAAAAAGAGAAATCCTTACTTGAATATCAATTTAAAACATTTCGTTTTCTGTAAACCAGGAAGAGCAGCTTAATGGATTTTTAAACCGCATTGTTTTCTTTGTTAAAAGTACACCGCCTACGTAGTAAACATCCCATAAATATCTCCCTACAAGTATAATTACTAATGTATGCGTTTGCAACGTACTTGTATATCGTTGACATTTAGCCGCGTACATTGTGCGCTATTGCAGTACTATTAATGATACCTAGAGCGGGCAGTAAAGGGAAGCGCGCAAAAATATCACTAGTAATGCCATTAAACAACACACGATTCTTATTTTTATATCCCTGTTATTGCTTTAAACACATCCTGCCCTAAGCTATATGGGCAAGGCTATTGTTTGTTTTTGGTTTTAATACAATCATGACGAAGTTATTCCGCAATATATTTTTCGACGATGTCAATCAATATCAGTCTGTCCTTATATTCTTATTTACATCTCATTTCTATTCTTAGCCTAGGGAAAAGGACCCCTCAAGTTTTTTAACGTAATCTACTACAAAACTTAAAGTAAAAAAAAAAGACAGTCTAGTTAATTCGCGCTACAAAAACAATGCAATTTTCAGTTTTCAAGTAGAACAAATGAATATCCCGAATTGACACATTTTCTAAGTCACACCCAAATAATTAACAGTAACTGACAGTATTTTTACACCTCAAATAAAATTTTAATATTAATTGTTAATAAAATGTACAAGCTGATATAATTTCTTCCTACATATTTGGTGAGTAACTGGGCAGATATTCGAGGCGATGGCTCACAGGGCCTTGATCGCCGACACAGCGCGGAGGAGCGCCATTGTTCCTCGTTCCTTTCTATTCTCAGCTCATCTGTTAAAACATGCTAATTTCGCCCAAACAATAAACGGATCTTTCCATATTTGATCCACCTGTATACATTTCATGGTCAGAGTCACGCATTACGCGTAACGATATGTCACTTAATAATATGTAGATGTTTTCTATTGAATAAACTTAGTTGAGTAATTCTATCAGAAAAACGAATATAAGTAATAAAGTTCGAACGTCGCTGAAAGCTGATTGTTTTAAAAGACTGTCTGGTCTATTGGTAGCTTATATTGAGTACACTTTCTGCGGCCTGGTGATGATTACTACCAACAGTAGTTGATATAGCCAATTATATATTATAATTTATAGGCATCTGAAGACAATCGATATAGAAGTGGTATGCCACGCTGCTGTCAGCCATGGCCCAGCATGAATGGGCAGGCTCGTCCGGGCCGGTACTTCTGTTTCACGAGAAATTGACGTGACGCTTTGCTGACGCGTTTCGTTCATATTATATCAAATATCATAGAGACTTTTACAATTAATTTATTAAACGTGAAATCCGCCGAAAACTATTACTATGGTGTATTATATATTAATCAATTATTTAATGGCTCGTTGAACAAGGAGGACGACTTCTTGAACCATAACAGCGCCCTACAAAAGACTGACAGCACTTAGCGCCCACCCACGCACGAACTCCGCGCGATGGACCAACGAGCGCGCGTATCTCATTACAATTGATCTAATAAGTCATTAAACAAGGTTGCAGCGTGTGAAATACCACCGATAATTGGAGAGCATGATTAATGAGCCGTTGCATTATGTTTCATTTTCGACATGTAGTCTGCAGTAGTTACGATACGAGTCCGCCGTGAGAATCACTCATCTAACGCTTTTTTGGCGGTTTAAGTAAATTATAAATTAGTTTATTGTGCTAGGACGTGAAAGAACTGAAATATAATTTGGTTAACAAACCAAATAACTAATGTTCAAGCTACATATTTACGCATAGAGTATCTACGTGTTACTTCGTTTACTTATATTTATTTTACGTTTAAAACTTCGAAGTGTAAAATCTGCATTATGCCACAATACGTTTCCAAGTCATACGGATTCATCATCAAGAGTCACATAATATTATAAATAGACTAACTCTTATTCCCGATTTCTAGCTTATTTATCTGATCAGTGTTAGCTACACACATTGTTAACAGTAAATCGAACTAATTTCATTCATATACTGTTTTGTAAGCTGTTCTGAATGGTTAGATCGGAATGTTAGTATAAATTAGTCAACTAGATTGATATCAAACGTATTCATTTCATACAAGCTACCGTTTCGAGAAAAGTCTTTGAACACGCAAGCGATATTAGAGTACAAGATAGGATATCGTGGTGCAAAAAGACATCTGTCGGAAACTAATTCCTCGTGCAGTCGGCCGTGGGAACGCATTGTTGCGTGTTGCACTCGGATGAAACATTTCACGGCGACCTACCCGCCCCGACACCTTGAAACAGTTATATTATATATACTATCTGAACTTTAGACTATAAAAGTACTGAATGAAAGTGACTCAAACAATGAAAAGTGATTTCTGTCACATAGGGCCGTCTCAGTGTTCTAAGAATCGCGAACACGTCGCCTATTTTTAAGGTTAAAAGTAGGTTGTAAAGGATGGGAGATGGAACAGCCAGAACCTGTGTTCATTCTTAGCCACTGACTAAAAGTAAAGCGATAGCGAAAATTTACTTGACGTCGATTCGCACCGGTAATAGCATCACTTTTTTGACTTTTTTGACTTGACCTATTTCAACTAGAGTTAAGAATAAAGTATAACTTAGCATTGTGTGCATGATAGACTGTGGTACTCCCGAATAGTCGTTATTGGCTAGTAGACCTCACTGTTAATGTAAATTTCAATATAGTGTGGCTTTGATCTACATTCCCATAAAGATCGATAAATTGGTCTTCTTTTTAGTCAACGTTACTTCTTCAAAATTTTCCTCAGAGGTGAGTGCGACTGTCAGACATCCCACAGCTGATAACACCTAAGTATGTCACTTTTCTGATTCAGTATGTGTTTAACCGGTGCGATTAGGCCGACACAATTGTATCAACCGGCGAGTACCTGTATACTATATTTAGTTTGCACTGTGTACCACCGTGTGCCCTGCAAGTACTCCGGTGTACCAGTAGACTGTGCGTGCCTACTAATGATGTAAACTTATAAGCCGTAGTTCAAACCTATACTCCGAAAACATAAACCCAAATGCAAAGTTCCCGGGTCAAGAACACGGCGTCGTCCGCACAAGGATCGCCGCCGTCGGTCGCCAGCACCGCACCATACAACATATTGCACATACAAGGATGCGCCGGCGTGCTTGCCTCACTTCGAAATACCAAGCCCTATTCGGGACGTCCTTGCGAATAAAAATTATTCACGTGAGCCCTCTACTTCGATACATTGCTGCATAAAATGAAACATCTGTCATACACATTGAAATAAAACTATTTTATACGGATTTTATTGGGGCTCCGTGTCCGCCCCGTGACCACGAAAGCTGAAAAGCAATCGAAACGTCGGGAAGTTAAAAAATGTAAAAATTAAACCAAATCGCGATTAAATCCGTATAAAATAGTTTTATTTCAATGTGTAACATTCGCGTAAATCTAAGAAACCATTATCTGTCATACACACTGCGAAACGAATCAATTTAGAAATCGGTTTACCTTCACTTCTTTACACAACTTTCTTCACGCTGGCTTTTGGGACTGTTATTGAAGAAATAATACAAATATGCTAGGTAGCCTCGTTTAGTTCCGCCCTTGAGCTTACCATGTTATTGCGTTTGTTGATATGATTAATGTGTTTTGATATTTTCAGCTGTGACTTACACTGTACACAACACTTTTTATTATTTATATATTTGACATTTATATAATTTACATACATACATAAACTCAAGCCTTTACCCCCGAAGGGGAAGGCAGAGGCGCTACCAGAACACCCACATTACGCCTTGTATGTTCCGTCCCACGATAGTGATAGGGGGCGAGCCTATCGCCATATCGGGCACAAATTTCTGACTCCGAACTGGGCTAAATCACTCACAGATTATAAGTATAATAAAATGAGGCTGTAAATATTTGAACAAATAAAACAGTTTGAAGAGTACTGTCTTTTTTTCATAGTGTCTGTTTTTAATGTATTAGGCCAACTTTAGAATTGCGACAACTGTCAGAAAAATTACTCATGATCGCCATCCAATTCGGTGCAGTTATTTAGCAAACTCGTTCACAACTAGGTTGCATTACACTTGATCCTGAAGCTAAATGACGCAACGCATTCGTTCAAATTACATCTTATTAAATTCAATGGGTGTTAGTGTGTAGGCAGGACAAGCATAATTGTAAGCCAATCTAAAAAGCTTGGGGGCATCGTTACACGGCGCTATAGGCTTCGAATTATAGACACGCCAATCTTTGAGCTAATATATCAAATATATTATAGATTTATTAGCATATCTTATTTTAATGGGGGTTTGGCGTTCACATTTTTCAAATGAATGTTATAGTATAAATGGTTTCGACAGTCTCCCTCGCGTAGTTGAGACGCCGGCTGTGAAACGTGAGGTCGAGGGATTGATTTCATTGCACAGACAAATATTTGTCTACAAGTATTTTTCTGTTCTGGTGTTGTGAGACTTAAAAGTCGCTACAATACTTACATCTCAATGTGGAATCATTCAATAAACATGATTTGACCGCTCTTGACTTTATAAAAAACAAATAAGTATAACGTGTTAAAGTATAAACAATAGAACAATACTACGAGAGTTGCCAACAAAATAAGTGTGTTGGCTAACGTATAATTTTATAATCGATTTATAACTTTTGAGCCTCAGTACTTGATTGCACGTGTGTCAAGATCGGCTGTGAAGGTCACGCGACATTGAATATATTGCGTCACTAGAATTTTCTCGTTTAATATACCATATTTACTGCATGTCTAGATTGAAATTTCATGTCATGAAAATCTTTCTTGGTCTTATCATTTATCAGCAGTTAATCAGTTTTCGATTTCACTGGATACACTAGGTCAGTGTGATGGACTATGGCTTAAGTCCTCCCATAGGTGAGCCGGTGTCCTGCTGTGGAACTTTATAAGGGCTAGATTGATTGTTATCATCTCTGCAAGTCACTCCACAATAACATTAGTCTTTTTTGAGACAATGATAATATCTCCCGGGAATAGGTTTTTCAGCCTATACTTAAAATCTATCTGATTTCATTTTTTAAACAAATAAGAATTACTCCAATATCTTTCGTGTTTTGTCGGTATTTAAGGTTTAGTATATTTGTGTTGTGTAGTCGCAGTCATATGCCCTACCAATTAAAATAATAAATAATCATATTACATACACGTAATTGAATATAGTACAATATCATTCATCACTATTTCGATACCGTAATCCACATAAACATAAATTACACAATTACCGAGTACTTCAAAAGTAATCACATCAATAGTCCATAAATTAAACGTAACCAGTGAAAAGTGTTTCTGTGTGCCAATAAGTGTTGGTAATGACCGCCAGGGGGCGCCGGTGCAAATGTCACTGGGTCGCTGTACAGTGCAGATCACAGTGGAACAGAACTGTTGCGTCACTCGTACGAGGAATGCTCGGATAATCATCTATCACAATAGATCGCGTTGTGGGATGTTACTCGTAATCTTTGGGAATGTCGACATTTTCCTTATTAAAGAGTTCATGTAACATTAAAAATTGTGGAATTACTTGGAAATTGTGAAATGAAAAAAATTAAGTGCGTGGTGGCCTGTTGGTAACGGACCAGACGCGGCTGCCTACATGTTCACGGTGGTCGCGGGTTCAAATCCCAGGGCACACCTCTGACTTTTCGGAGTTATGTGTGTATTGATAGTCAATCACCACGCACTTTAACGGTGAAGGAAAACATCGTGAGGAAACCTGCATACCGTAGCGATTTTAAAGAATTTCTACGGTATGTAAGTCCGCCAACCCGCACTAGGCCAGCGTGGTGGACTATATGGCCTAACCACTCTCAATCGATTCCCTCGATTGTAGAGTAGGCCCGTGCCCTGCAGTGGGACGTATATGGGCTGATATAGATAGATAGACTTGGAAATTACGATTACTTAACAATCAGCGTTAAGGATAAGGATAAGGATGTTGAACTATCAAATTTTTCGTCAGTAGTTGAAATCTTGTAACAACGACATCTATTGGGTCATGTTTGCAGTTTTCTTACGCTGAATACCTACTTAGATGTTATAAGAAATCCTAGGTTTAAATCACTCAATTTTAACGAAGAATCGTCATTATTGTTTAATGCAATTTCAAACAGAAATTGTATTTTAAATGAAATACAATTACTGTTCGAAAAGTTGATTAAGTTACAAACATACACCTAATCTATTCATATTAAAAGGTCACAGTTCGAACACGAAAGTTCAATACGTAATATGACCTTAAATAAAAATCAAAAGTGCAACAAAATAAAGGTTTATTTTATGAAACATTAACAACAATAAAACAATAAAACAATTTGGGATTACAAGCTGCATCGTAACATTGGACACACGTGTTAGTCGCGGTTTGAGAGCACATGTACAACTGGTATAAAAGCACCGCGAGCGACCAGAATTGTTTCAGTCTGGTCTCGGTGAAGACAATACTGATTAATAATGACTAATTCATATAAGAAAATGCATAAAGTATACATTATACCGGAATCGCACATTACGACTAATTAACAAATCTTAAAAGTATTTTTTCTAATAATAAATTGTGACTCTTTTGACTTGTAAAACTATCTACTCATTAACAACGTCCAATAATCTCTTGCGAAAAAATATTAATAAAATAATAATATTTAGATAAGTATCTATCTTAGAATAAATATTTAAATTGAATCCTCTTGACATGGTACCTATCAAGAAATAATTAACAACATTTGACATTTTGTTTTTTGTTGTTGTTTTTGTGTAACTGTCAACAAGTGATCGATAACAGTGATAAGTACATTACACTTCTAACACCACAATACAACTCTAGTAATAATTTAAAAAATATTTTCATTACACACAATACAATTACAAATCATAGACATCAAATATTACTTACAAAAATATCAAAAATTCGAGACTAATACTTTCCCACTTCGTATAATTTCCATCGCAACACACTAGATGTCGGTAACAGTATTACTTGTAGAACAGCCTTCACTTATGATGATGGTAGGCGGCAGTGGGCGCGGGATGAGCTGGTTGTTGTTGGTTGTTGGCGTGATCGTAACCTGCACTAGAATACTCTTGGGGTTGATAGTGGCCTGCAAAAATAATTAGAAAATCTAGTTAGTACAGCTATCAATCATATGCCACTCCACCGCGGGCATCGAATTTGCAACGTCTTGCGTCGATGAGAGCCAATGTGGAACTCCTTTAGAAAGTCTATTCAGCAGTAGCCTTTTTATACTGGAACATTAAGACGTGATGATGATAAATTAATTTCACTATTAATATTTTTTTATTACTCACAAGGCTGCTGGCTAGATAGATTGTAAAAAAAACGTGTCCACTCATTTGTTCTACCCCACTAAAAACTCGATGTATTAACTGCCTTGCCAGCCTTAACAACAATCCCTTTTCTTGGCATTAATCATGTACTCGTATACTACTCTCACCGTCGTCAAAGATCCCGTTAGCCTCGTCCCTGGCATTCTGCTCGAGTGCCTGTGCAATAGCTTCAGGCACAGGCGGCGGGGTGGGCAGGTGCGCGCCCTGCGCCCGGAACCCGTGCTCGTCGGCCGTGTACGTCACGGTGTACGGCTGCCCGTCGGCGCCCGTGTACGAGTACGCGCCCTGCATCTCCATGCCCTTGCCCTGGTCCTGACCCACTTCCTGGGCTTTTATACCTAGGGGTATAAAAAAAGTATTTACATGTGAGGGTGGAGACGGGATGAGGCAAAATAAATAATGTATAATTTCTATATGGTTATAATAAAAACTGTTGTATCAGTAGAACAAAATTGAAAAAGCGGTCATAATTTCGATGTAATTACAAAGTAGGGTTAAAAGAGCCTACAAACCATAGGTATCGGTTTTGAGCGACACATAAATAAACTTTAGTGAAAAAACCGGAAACTAGTTGAAATGGATATTTACATTGTAGAATAAAAATACGTACATTCTTGCTCTTACTACAGAAAAGTGGTGCAAAATAATCATATCTTACCATTTTCAGTCTCGTAAGAGTACTGGTAATTGTGTCCATTGCTTTCCGAAATAAAGCTTAAGATCCTCGCGGCTGCCTCAGCAGATGGTTGGCTCTGATGCGTCGCGTCGGGAACGTATATTGGTGTTTGGTCAGAATATAGTCCTTGTTGTTGGTGCTGCAGCGCTGATTGGTAGATTTCAGCTGTCTTTACGTAGCTATCGGCTGGCTGATTGGAGTAAATGTGGCCGGCTGATGCCGCTGCTAATATGGCAGTGAGGGGAGTGAGCTGAAATGAGAATATTGTGCTGCAAAAGTTCAATTTAAAAAGTAATATCCTAAATGTAATAATTTAACAAAGAATTCCAAAGTACATTATTAACTGTTCTTTTTATAGTGTAAAGAAAATAATTGAGGCAATAATTAGGCATATTTAAATTAAACCATAATCAAAAGACATAGCTTTTTAATTAAACCTACTTTTAGATAACTTTTATTTATCACTTCTAACTAATGTATAAAGTATTATAATAAAGTATATATTTGCAAGTTGTAATAATAATAATATAATAAATTAATTGTGAAAAATCTCTAAGAAAATACAATGTACATTGTACACATTATAACATATTTTGTAAAAAAAAAACCATAAAAACATATTTTATGACATCAATCTTTGGTAAAACCCTCAATAATGATGACTAATTATGCTTTTACTGTTTATTATATTGAACAATGACGTACAAACTTCATGTTGACGCAGAGACACTGACGGCACGGAACCGGCGAGGGACAACTGGACTAGTGATGTTTATTTTCTCTCCTACCTTTATATACGGTTTATACGGGTATCGCCAAAACTGCACATGCTGTGAAACCGAATTACTGTGACTGTGCCACATGAGCTATGAACTTAAGACATTTTTTGCTTGAATATATTTAAAAAAGATAGGTAGATATTGATGATAATTATGTATCAAAAACTTGAAAGCCACAAATTATAAGCAGTCTATTCTCAGAACTACCGACATGAATCTACAGAATTTATCTAAGATAAAATCATTATAAGGTCAATTTATCTATTTGCTCGAAGAGCTTTTACTATGTAACATTTTACTTCTAACTATAAGACGACGTCAAAAGCGGTAAGTACATTATTAACAACAGCATTATTCACAATAGTATCATAAAAATACAATTATTCATTAATTGAATTATAATTATGTGTCAAGTTCCTATAATTCGTGCTCCACAGTAGATAAGAACGTGTGATGAAGTTACAGGTGCGAGAGTATTGTGACGTAAGGTGCGCGGGTGCGTGCGGGGTGGGGTCGCGGGGGAGGAGGGGGAGGAGGAGGGGGGAGGAGGCGGTGCGGTAACGAGGTGCGTCCGCTCGGTGCACATGTGGAGCGAGTTTTGGACACACCTAACAACTTGTAGACACGGCACTTTAGATGGTATATTAAAAAGTGTAATTCTTTGCCTTAAAATAATTAGAATTAGACTTTTCTCTCTGCGTATCTCATATTAAATACGTAAATCAAGTATTAAAATAAAATCTAATAGATACTAATTTTGTGACTGCCGGCTCAGTAGGTATGAGTTAGTTAACCCATATTATATTCTCTCACCATATTGTTCGTTTTACGATTATTGCCCCTCTGTGGAAATTGCGGTTCGCGAAGTTTTTACATGACAGTAAAGGTTTTTACAGCTTAAAAGGGATTATTTTCGTGTCGAAAGTTTTCAATTTTTAATTTTTATGGGCTATAGAAAGATTTACAGCCAAAGAACTAAACAGATAACAGTCACAGATATTGCTCGTAGAATTAGCACGCTGAAGTAGAAGTGGAGGGGCACGTCTGCCGCAGGACGGATGGTCGGTGGAGCAGACAAGTGTTGGAGCGGAGACCGCGCTTAGGTAAACGTAGTGTAGGACGTCCTGCTGCACGATGGACCGACGACTTGAAAAGAGCGGCAGGTAGCGGATGGATGACGGTTGCTCAAGACCGGGATGGTTGGCGCTTACTTGGGTAGGCCTACGTCCAGCAGTGGATGGCGATAAGCTGAGTATATACAACGAGTAACAGAATTTAATGTAAAAGCCGAAAGTTGTACGTTCAGAATCAGCTACTGAATCGATATCAAAACTTTTTTCTATAGGTTTTTTTTTTTTAATAATTATTTAAAACTAAGTAAATAACAGACACCTTTCCTTTAATCCACCGAACAAACGAAATTGAAACGTAACTCCAGAGTATAAGGTCTTTTCTAAATGAACGAATAGACGAATACATAATTAAATCAAGTAATAAACAAATATGAACTTTATTTCGATAGTCATAAAGGTACTTTTAAATACGGAAGCAATCTAGCATTAAACAAACGCACACAACGATAGGCCTGAATAAACGTAATAAGCTACCAAAATAAATAATTACCATATTCTCTTTTACGCATATTTAACAACGGACAGACAGAGCAAGACGTAGCTATTGTTTAATGAAATTTGAATCATCCGATAAACGATGGCGCGCGCGGCGGCATATTAAAAGGTTTGGGCGGTCGGTGTAGGGTAGTTCCGCGAAAAAGTGTGGTGAACGCTACACGGTGACGGCGAGCGTCGTTTCCACCTGAGATGCTGTCAGGACCTAATTCCACGTGATTACGCACCACGATTAAAGTTTATCCAGTGGCTATCTGAGAATTGGATCAGTCGCGGCGGGCCCGTGCAATGGCCTCCTAGCTCACCTTTCAGACTTTTTTTGTGGGGATGTATTAAATCTCTGGTATACTTCAGTGAAACTACTAGTGTTGAGGAGCTAAAAAGTAGGATAGTGGCAGTGTTCCAAAAAGTTAAGAGTGACACGGAAGTTTTAAATAAATTACGTGACCAATTACGCAAATGTGCATTGAGATGTATTGAGCAAGGTGGTGGACATTTCGAACATATTTTGACAAGAAATCGCCGTATCAGTGTCATTTAACATGTAAGTTAATTTTGTTTTTATTTTTTTGTTACTATTCCCAATCTAGTCTTCGTTGTATGATATTGCGTCATGTAATTTATCAGCAATGCAAAATAAATAACGCCTGTATCTTGCCTGCCTGTATGGACTAGGTTAAACATAAGTTTAATTAATAATATTTAATAACCGATGAATGCAAGAAAAGCCTTGTGTTGGCTTCGTGCCCATTACAATATAAGTTAAAATATTTCGTTTTGTAGCTCAATTAATAATGATATGCTTACACAGTAAATAAATAATAATTTGTTTACAAAACTACCCGGTAATCAGTTACGTACGTATTTCGTTTATTGTCGGCTGTTTCCGCCGGGCGGCGCGGCGTTCGGGCCAGTCGCGTACGTACTCTGTGAATAGGCCTTGTGAACATGTGTGCGTGTCCGCGCGCGTGTGTAATAAACAGTAGTGCACTCCTTTTAGTAAGATGACCATGTTCCGCGCCTATATTTGGTATAAGTAATTTCATAAATAAATAATATTTGTAATCTTCAGAGTACAATTTCAAACTTCTACTATGTTTCCAATAATATTTTTAAGTTGGGGTGTCTGAGGTTGTGAATTATTTCCTGTTACACGTTGTATAGAAAGATTTTAAATAAATCTGCGACATACAAATGATAACAGAACTAAATTATATTTTACGCTTAAAAAGATGTAACGAGCCTAAAAATTAAACATATATACCGATGTAACATACGCAAATTAATGTAGTCATAAATATTTTCTATTCTGCTCGTTCATATATCTGAAGGAAGCTGTCAATTCATCAATGTATGAGCACACTGCTCATCCAGCATTGTGTCTTGATCGCCGTGTCGTGATAATAATGTTGTATTACTACGTAATTATAGTACTTTACAAACAGTATTGCAATAAAAGAAAACGTACGAAATACAAAACAAGGATCTTTGGTAACTGACGGTAACTCCGTTAGTCACAAAATGTATGGATGGATGTGTGTCGTATTTCTTTCACAGAGAAAAGTAATATAACATAATAGTATTGCAGATTATCAAACACCAGAATTTCATGTAGGCTTTAATTTACCAATAACCCGAGCGAAGCCATGTCATATGTCTTTAAAATTATTTATCATTTTTATTTGAATTTAAAATGGTAATTTGTCTTTAAAATGTTTTATAGCTGCATGTTTTATCTATGCTACCTCTGTTGTTTCTCAAGTCTACATGTCCTAATGAAGTTAATCTCCCGCAGTACATTGTGTAGCGTGTACTGTAACACTATCAACAAATTGTATACTTTCGATATCCATCGTTCACGCAATACTGATGTGAGACAGGTCAGGGATCAAAATTAGGGTATTGACACATATTTAGATGATTCTTTCGATGTCTCAATAGTTTTATAACCGTTTGGTATATACATATAAGCAGCTTTGAGGCCTATTGCTGACCATATGAATCTTTAAAATGATATAAAGCCTGATTTAAATCTTAGTCAGCAAGAGTAATTTATTCATTGCAAATTTATTTATCAGGCCTTAAGATTCTACTAACTGAAATATAGGACGTACTATAGAATTAAGCTATTACGGCAAATGAGAACGTCCTTTTGTGTTCTGGTAGATTTAATTGAATAATTTTTTTTGTCGTTTTTGCGAATCCACAATTCTGCTATAAATCGTTATTTAATTGCATAAATTAAAGTAATATTAAATAGCATTAATATTCAAAACAATAAAAATATTCAGTTTCTAAATATCTATGAGGTGCAAGCAGTAGAGGCAGGTAATAACCACTAGCCGAGTATTACGCCGGTTTGCTTAATCGCCGGTTATCTGCACGCATCTTAATTACGCGTTTTGCGTATTTGCGCATTCTTAAATCGAAAGTTTCAGTTTAGTAATTTAATAATTAAGGCATTTTTTAGTTATACTAAATTAATTTTAATTTTAATATAATGAATATCTTCAACTGAGAGATTATAGTGGTGAGGCAAGAAGCTCCATTTTTGAATAATATAACAGCAAGCAACGTAATCATTTTATTTTAATACCAAAAAATAAAATATAAGGATTTCAATAATTCACACTTTGGATCATCACCGAAATAAATGTTAACTCGGGATTTAAATATTAAAAAAAAATTGAAATTGAGCACTAATGACTAAGTGACTTCCCGACCTGGGTATCGAAGACAGAACGTCTTCGTTTACAGTCTTTGCGTACTATTACTTGACCTATGTATATACTATGGCCCCTCGAAAGACACCTACAAACTAATGCTTTGAAGGATCATAAAACCTGTGCTTAATATGTATGATGTGAGTAAACAATATGAAGCAGAGGTAATTGACCTCAACCAACAAAAAAACGAACAGCGGAATTTATACTCTAATTCAATGTTGGAAGAAAAACCGCGCGAATAAAAACAAAAAAGTGGCAACAAAAAGTAAGTTGTAATTAATTTTATATTATTATACGATTTAGTTCCACTTTTTGCCAATTCCAACTTGTTAACACACCCATCTTGTATTGATTGATGATACAAAAAACAATCGACGTATTGTATTACATATCATCCCCGACGGAGATTAAAATAAAAACATAACTCTTATATGATTTATATTTTGGCCCATTATACCTACTCTTTGTGGGGTCTCGCGATTTTGCTGATTTCACTTAAAAGATAAGTAAACAAATGTGTTTAGTATTCTACAGTTATTATCCGAAGTGTCAAATTTGCTTGCTTCAAGAGTCACGAAGTTTTTAATATTCTTGACACATTTTACTGGTGGTAGGTCTCTCATATGAAAGAGGCCGCCTGGGTAGGTACCACCGTAATGTCTATTTCTCCCGCCAAACCGCAGTGGAAATGCGCTGTTGTGTTCCGGTTTGAATGACATTGTAGCCAGAGTAACTACTGAACATATTGAGACTTAACATCTTATGTCTCAGGATGGCGAGCGCAGGGATTGCCCTGCTTTGCCAAGCATTGCTTTGTAAATCATGGTGTTGTTTGGTTTTGCTACTGTCCATGAGCGTTCGTATCGTTTACCATCAGGCGGATGGCACGCTCGTCTCGCCATTCAACGCAATAAAAAAATGTATACAAAAGCAAGTAAAAATTTTAGGATCGTCGGTCCATCATACAACAGGACGACCGATTTGACAATCTCCGTGGCACAGTTGGTTAAGACGCGTGACATGTAAAACGAGTGGCCACGGGTTTGATTCCAGTCCCGAGACAAATAATTGTTTGATCCACAAATATTTGTTTAGATTTTGGGGGTTTGTGGCATCGAAAAATCTCTTCTAGTTTCTACTTTGTAGTACCCACGACACAAGACTAATATTTTGGTGTAGGGCAGTGGTACTATGTACATAATTATGTGTGTCAGTATTTGGGTTATTAATTTTCTTTTAAAGGTGCAAATATTTAATGTAACACTCGAGCAAATTTATTATTTATTTATTTATTTAAAACTTTATTGTACACCTGTGACATACATATAGAACACAATACATAAAAAAAGACGTACAAAAGGCGGTCTTATCGCTCGAGGCGATCTCTTCCAGACAACCAACCATAGGATGGATAAGAGAAAACGACAATATTGGGGTACCATGAGGTGTACGAAAGATGAAGCGAGACAATAAGAAATACATACATAATATATGTAAAAAAAAAAAAAATAATAATACATAAATGTAAATATATATATATATATATATATATATATATATACATATAAATACATACACACACATACATATATATATACATACACAACATATACATGCATGCATAAAAACACACAAATTCAAGTATAAACGTAATAATATCGAAAACATAATAATAAAAATGTATATAAACATACATACATATAAACACATATACATGTGTGCATACTTATACAATACATGCAGTGTCTTCAGTGACTTTGGGAAAGATAATGCTGTTTCACTAATCTTTTGAATATGGGCAAGGACTTTGACCGCCTCACTGTGACAGGTAGTGCATTCCATAGCCTATCAGCTTGTACAGTGAAAGATTTGCCATAAAATGTAGTGGAATGCACAGGGATTTTTAGTATTAAGTTCTCTGATGACCTCAGGGATCTAGAATGCGTATCATGAAGAAACTCGAATCTGTTATTGAGATACGAAGGAGAGAGGGGATTAAAAAGTATGGAATAAAGAAGTGATAGAATATGTGTATTCCGGCGAAACCTAATGGGTAACCACTTGAGCTTGTTGCGGAACTCGGAAACGTGATCATATTTGCGCAGTCCAAATATAAATCTAATGCAGAAGTTTTGAAGACGCTCAAGTTTATTAAGTTGCTCCTCAATGAGATCAAGATAACTGGCATCCGCATAATCAAGGATGGGGAGCAGGAGTGATTGAGCGAGCGAAATTCTCGTGGCGATGGGTAGAAAATTGCGCAATCTCCGCAAGGACCCAGCTGAGGCGAATAGTTTCCTACTCAACTCTCGAAGCTGAGGACCCCAGGAGAGAGATTTGTCAAGAATAATACCTAGGTTTTTTACCGTTTCGTTGTAAGGAATAGATATACCATTACAAAAAACTGGAGGTATGAGAGACCAATTCAATCTAGACATCAACCTGGGGCTGCCGACAACAATGACCTGCGTTTTACAAGGGTTGACTTTGAGTCCATACTCCTTAGACCAGTCAGAGATGCGTCCAATGTCGTCATTTATACATAAAACAGCATCTTTCAGCTCATCTGGAGATGCTTGGGAATATATTTGGAGATCATCTGCATAAAGGTGGTAGGAAGAACGAAGATTATTTGTAATGGAGTTAATAAAAATTGAGAAGAGTAAGGGAGATAGCACGCCACCCTGTGGTACGCCAGCAGAAATGATGCACCAAAACGATAAATTATCCTCAACGCATATTCGCTGCCGGCGTCCGAACAGGTAACTACGAAACCAATCAACTGCACCTGGAGATATGTTAAGAGAAGACAATACACTGAGCAACACATCAAGATCGACCGTGTTGAAAGCGTTGCTGAAGTCAAGCAGAGCTAAAACTGTCAGCATGCCTCTGTCCATGGCCGACCTGATGTCATCCGTAATATGAATAAGCGTTGTGGTAGTGCTGTGTCCAGGACGAAAACCAGATTGGAGAGGGTTAAGGAGCTTGTTATTATAGAGGAAATCTGAAAGTTGTGAATGGATAAGGCGCTCGAGAACTTTGGAGAGGAAAGGTAGAATGGAAATAGGACGGAACTCGGAAAAGGTAGAAGGGTTACATTTCTTGGGTATGGGAATAATGTGGGCTTCTTTCCACGCTTGAGGAAAGGTGCCGCTGGAAAGGGAGTGATTTAAGATATGGCAAATGATAGGGAGTATTTCATCAAGGATTGGAATAATCATACTTCGTCCGACACAGTCACTGCCAACAGCGTTCGATGAACTCAGCATAATGTTCTTCCTAACATCACAAGCAGCAAGTTGTTTGAAAACCAGAGGAGGACAATTGGGAGCTTGACAGGAGGAAAGATATGATAAAGTTTTATATTTAGTAGTTCCATCTAAATTGGATGGAGAGCAGAAATGTTAGTTTAAGGAGTTTAAATCAATATTTTTTGAGACGGTATCTTGTCGCGATTTTCCAACTCCCAGTGATTTTAGAAACTTCCAGACTTGTGCTTGGTCTGCAATTTCAACAGATTCGTGGATATATCGGCGTTGAGCGTTTCTACACACCTTGCTGCAGTGATTCCGGATCGCCACATATTTTTGCCAGTTTAGATCACTGGGTCGACATTTGTACCTTGACTTAGCTGAGGCTTTCTTAGAGAGCAGTTCTTTTATGTCAGCAGTAAGCCAAGGTGACGGCCGATGCTTAACTTTGATTCTCCGGACAGGAGCATGCGCATCAAATAATTTAGTGAGCTCCTCAACAAGAATATTGACCTTGATGTCAATAGAGTCATTTTCCAAGAGCGAACTCCAGTCAATGCTGTCAGCATCCCTGCGAAGATCAGCAAGATTCACATCTCGAAAATTTCGTCGCAGGATTATTTTAGGAGAGGCTTTGGGAGGACGGACACGATAGGACAGGAAAAGAAGGTCATGATAGGAAAAGGCGTCAGCTGGATATTGACCATGTTTTGCAACATAATCCAGGGACGAGACAAGGATAAGATCGAGAAGAGAAGGATTGCAGTTGGGGAAATGGTGAGTGGCAGAAAGTGGAAGAATAAAAAGGTTGCTAGATTGGACAATGGACTGAAAAGAGGAAGATCGGGAGTCTTTTTTAAGGAGGCAGGTATTGAAATCACCCATGATTATGGTTTGACTGTACGAGGGGATTAAGTTTTCAAGAAGAATCTCAAAAGAGGAAAAGAAGTCAACACGAAGTGAAGGACAGTAGTAAGCACCGAGAAGGATTTTTTGATGTGAAAGTTCCACCTCTACGAAAAGATGTTCGCCCGCGTTCGATGGTGTAGGCTGTGCCGACACACTTACAACAGAGAATGGAATGTGTGCACGGAGATAAATGGCGACACCACCCCCACCAGACGACGTGCGATCATTCCGGATGAGGTGGAACCCAGGTAGAAAATACGTCGAGGAAGATAAACAAGGTTTTAACCAGGACTCAGAGACAAGGATAGCATGAATATGTGTACAGTCAAAACTTGCCAATATATCTGAGAAATGAGCCGGAATACTCTGAGCATTAAAGTGAACGACATTAAAATTCCTAGAGACATCAGAGAATTGAGACGACAGAGTCTCAGCAAGTGAAGGAATACTAACAAAGCTTTCCTCACTACATGCCGAGAAATAGTCCTCGCCATCATTGCTGCAATCAAATGAAGACATAAACTACAAGTAAGATAAAAATAATAATAAAATAATACAAATAAATATTAATAATAAATTAGAATAACACAATTTAATTTACAGAGATTCAAAAAAAAAAATCCATCTGCCGGCAGTGTTTACAGTTATAATAAAAAGAAAACTAACTGTAAAGTTAAAATAAAAAATAAAAACGAACCAACTAACAAAACAAAAAAAATATGTACAAGATTATGTGAACCAGGTAACTCAAAAATTATCACCAAGAACAAAAAAAAGAAGATAAAACAGGAATTAAAAGGAAATAATAATAATAATAACAATCTAAAGACTAACAATAATCAAGAGAAAATAAATAAATTAAAAAAAAAACTGCAGTAACAATAAAATAAATTAAATAATCTATTTGAAGTAAAAGCGCGTAACAAAACGCACAGATGATGATCAAATGTCACGTCACATTGACATTTGACATAGACATAACCTACCTAACAATTTTATATTTACATGAAACGTGGGTGATAATGAGTTGTGTTTACCTGGTCACCGTTAAAAAAGTAAACAAATCACTTCACTTCTTCACTGATGTAGCTCTTCGGGTTTTCGGCACGACTATTTTCGTTACTGGAACGGGCCTCTCACTATCAGCAGAAATCTTGTGAATCTGACTCAGTGATAAAACTTTATGTCGGACCCCAGCATTCAAGACAAACACGTTGCCTTCTCTGGTCCAGCACTTGGTCACTCCGAACCTCTCACGGGCGGCCATGAAAACATCGTGGCGAATCTTGGTCAAAAATTCCGATAGCGTCACTCCAGAATTCTTCAGTTTGGATTTGCTAAACCAAACCTTGTCGCGACTGTCCACATCCCTAAACTTGACAAGTATAGGCCGAGGCTTCTTGGGCGAAGAAGACCGACCCATACGGTGGCAACGCTGGATGTCACTTGTCTGGAAGGCTGGCATTTCAAAATGCTGCTTGACGAAAGTGTATCGTTTTTAAGTGAAAATCGTATGGCTGTGTATTTAAATGTGCGGTTTGTAATCTGAAAGCAATAGCAACTGGGAACGCAAAGCGCCTGATGCAAATCTTACAACGAATGCACCGAACGAACGCAACAGAGAATATTTCTAACAGATACTTTACTTTACGGCTAGACATTGAATCTAAGTTCAATGACTAGTATTTTTTATTCGATAACACTTGCTTGTCATCATGATTAAGTGACTACTATTTATTATAAATATTATACATTAATGCGGCATACTACGATTTTTTTGGTCATTTCTCTATTTATTTTTGCTTAACCACGGGAAGTCCATTGCAAAAAATAGGCCTTACAAAAGGATGTCCATTGCGATTTGTTGTTTATTATTTAAATAATTAAAAGCCAACGAGTAAGCAATAATTAATAAGCAAGCTTCGCCTTATCAGGCGCCACTGACAGCCACTTACTATCGAAGGTGGCTATAAAGATCGCTCAACTAAAAAGAACAACTTACACCGATTACATTGTCAACATTAAACGCAACATAGACCCAGAAATCCAGAAATTATCCAGTTACTATATATGATTTTGTCAAATATTAATATAACCCTATTCGAATCATAACTCATTAGTTTATTTTCCATACATTAGACATCAACGCGTGCATGTCATGAAAATTCTAATATGCCATCAATATTATATCTGGCTGTGAGAATTTCAAAGTTGTGTGAAATACATTGTGCATATAATATGACACCTCAGGATGCAGTAATTGCCTATACAGAATCTTTGAGTGAAGCGCGTGGGCGGCTACTATAATACTGCAGATGAAGCAATTAATTAGATTGTTGTGAGACAATGCAGCATTATGTTGCGTTGTGTGGTTGGAGGGGATCGTAGACAAATGGTTCCGATTACGCACATTAACATAATTGATGTTACGCAGATATTTATAACTGCTGTTTCACAAGCCGGAGGCGTGACTCGATCCGAGGCGCCGTGATTCAATATTACATGATTTAATAGTCGTGACTTTCCTCCCCGAATTCATTTTTAGTAGAAACCTACTTAAGTTGCTTCCTTACTCTTTATTTCTGCGTCGTGCAAAATCAGTATTCAGCGGAGCGAGTGACCGATCTTATTCTGCGACAATAGATTTAAATGCCAAGTTTTGACTAAACGGGATGAGTATTTAATAACCCGCCTCGGTCAATTTCATGTCTTCGTGGACTACAATAATTCTCATGAGGACTATAAAATAAATAGAATTAAAAAAAAAGGCACCCAATAGTCACATACGACTGCCTCGGTGGCGTAGTTGTACTACGGTACGACTACAAAGCTGAGGTCTCGAGTTCGAATCCTGGGTCGAGTAAAGTGATATTGGGTTTTTCTATTCACTATCAGCCCGGAGTCAGGAATTTGTGCCCGATGTGGCGATAGGCTCGCCCCCTATCACATGGGACGGAACATACAAGGCGAAATATCGGTTTGCTGGTGGCGCCTCTGCCTACCCCTTCCCTTGACTTTATGTATGTCCTGACCCCACGGCCCACACTAAGATCCAGTCTTGTGTCACGGGTATCAGGAACTACTAAAGACTTTTCGGACCCTTATACAACCACACCTGAACAAATACCAGTGGATCACAAAAATATTTACCTCGGTGCGGAAAACAAACCCGCAAACAAACCGTGTTTAGTTGTGTGTGGGGATGAACCCAAGAATTTCTTATGGTTAGTGACATTCGTTAAGTAAGATATTTTATTATGCCGAGACATGCAAATAAATATCATATTTTATTTCTACCTTGCCGACAATTGGAACATCGCACTAATATGATCGTATGTATCTATACTCTTATTAGAGCATGTAATAGATAGTGGTGATTGCGTGGAGTTATTAAGTCGGTCCACACGAGGCGACGTTCAACTGGTGGCCATCAATCAGGGCCTACCATGCGGCGCCACCAACGCGCTTACACATCTGCACAAATTAGTCTGAGGCTAGTTTAAAGGTCGCGCCTCTGGTTTCTTACATTATTTTAAACTGACTCATATTTGGACAGGAACATTTTTGAACACTACGGTCACAAATATTTTTTGTTGGTCCATAGAGTTGTAAAGTCTTCGGGGTGTAGTTGGGCAATGGTTACTGGAGGCCCGTGAATGCAGGCTGCTTCCAACGGGTCACTCTGGATACCTATAAGGCCTATTATTGTTCAAGAGGGAAGGGTGTCAGGTCATGATGACCTATGTCTAAATACCCACTTTGACCTTTATTAATACACTTTCAATTATAAAAACAATACAATTGTAGAAAACAATGAGAAAGGACACGCAACATGCGGTGTCTCAGCCTTTTGAAGAACAATCATAATGCACGCACCATATATGTACATTGTTTGTGGCCCTCATCCCACTTACAGCATTATCCGATTACATTACACCAATGATAATAATAACTTTAAAGAGAACATAACATAATAATAATCATTGACATGGTATTTATTATTAATAATTTCCTTGCTGTATCTCCAAAATCAAAATTCCATTTAAATAACCAGCTAAACCACATAACATACAAAAATATTAACATCGATGCTATGCGTTCCTTTTTTTTTAATGATCATTTAAGTAAATAACATTTACGAGTTAGCAGAAAAGACAAGTAATACAATTTTCGTCGCCGAGTGTAACCAATCCTTTATACCTTTAGCAATCAAAAACCAATAATCCGCATCAATAGAATATAACGACGCGAATTACATTATAGGAAGTCAAAGCCGCGACCTTTACAACTCATTTACAAACGAGCGTAATGAAGCCTGCCCCGATGATTAATGGGCTGTTGTCGAGTGTGGACAATCTTTAATAAACAATTACTTGCGCCTGGTGGATCGGTGGCGCGGGACCGCGGGCGGCCGCGACATCCTTCATCATTACATCGCAGAAGCTCATCTCTCTGGTACTGTGCAATAACTTTTCGAAAGAACTTTCTTGTGACATAGTTGGTGTCTCCGAAGATTGAATTTAATCGATCGAATTAATCGAATTCTAGTTATTACAAAATACGTTCAAATTGGTATCTGTTTCAGCATGGAGAAAAGCCTGTCTACAACTTAAGCTTTTAATAGCAACCGAGCAAGTGTCTCAGCTGACAGAAATTGCCGCTCATCAACACCCATAAAGCTTGCGTAGTCGTCGTCGCGGGGTTTTAAGGAAAATAGACGGTGGGGTGTGGGATTACGTTACGAGGCTTCCAACAATCACATTGATCGAATAAAAATAAACAGCCAAACTATAATAAGACGCGATATTTCCTGTGATACTGCCCCAGTAAACTTGTTAGGAACGCGACGCATTTTTTGAAATCAGTATGAACTCACCCACAGGGTTTTCAACACAGCTGAGCTCATCACCAGCATACGAAGACACAGCCTCTATAGGTCAACGTGGTTTTCAAAAATCTCTTTATCAAAAATATTTGCGAATGTCAAAGTTGAAATTCCATCGCTTGAAATGTTATGTGTAATATCAAATCTAATTGTTGATAAATTAGCCAATATTAATTAAGCTAATGATCTCAAATCGATTACTATTTAGTGTTTTTAATGAATTATTCCAATCAAATACATCGTTTGAACGATGTTATTAAGGTCAATAAAATAATTAATAATTTATGCCGTTTTTAAATGTTCTTTATTTATAAACGTAACTAAATAACATGTCCAAATTACTTAAGTTAGTTTATATCACGAGTTAAGATTATACTGGCCATACTCTATATAACACTGGTATTTAGCCATATTTTTATATAATTTTTACATTAATCTAATGAAAGAAAAACGAAAAAAAAGACATTTCTGAAACGACAAGTATAGCGTCGAGAAGTATGAAAGTGAGTAATAAATGAAAGTATATGTACAAAAAGTATTCGTTTATTGAGAGTGTATATATTAGGTACTAGTGTGGATGGCACGTATGGCGAGAGTTTGGGTTCAGTACTTGTTGTAGAAGCGGCGGAAGGCGGGCGCCACGTACGGCCGGCCGGGCTGGAACGCGTACGGCGCCGGGCTGTACTTGGCGTCGCGGTAGCTGCCTGTGAAACAAAGGATAATGACATCAGTATACAAATATTCATGTACATGAAAACACCTTTTTAGTAAGAACAAATACAATTCCGAACAAAATAATATGTACAAAAAATATCCTCTTTATAATACACCGCATTAATGTATAATTTTATTGGAACTTTAACATTGCCGCGTAAAGCTTATCCCTTCCTTAATCCTCATAGCTTGATATATTTCAGAAAGGACCTTTTTCAATGCGTCGCCAGCATCGGATAATAAAAGCATATAAATAACTGTCCAACGGCGAAAACAAATAAGAATGCGGAAGCGAAATAAGAATATCCTATCCATAAAGAATCAGTGGAAATATAGCTTGGCAATGTCCGTCTTATTGTATAGGCTGTAGCATATTGAGTTGTAAGTTGTAATCCGATCGATACGACCTTATAGTCTGCACTTTATTATTAATTTTCGTATTTTATATCTTCTGGACGTCGTTGATCGTCGCAGAGTTCTGGTGGCAGAATGTATGAGGAGTGAATCGTGGATTTCTACTTTTGACTCTTAGTTCAAATTATCCAATTTGTGTAAGTTTTTTATTTCCAAAATCCTCACATTGTTTACTTTAATTACCAGAAGGCATCACTGCACCCTATTATAAAATATTTTTGTATGAAAATGGATACGGCAAACTGTTGGTAGCATAAGTGGAACCACTGCCTAACCCTTTAGGGACGCAGGAGTGTATCTATATATTAACAAAGAAAATAGTTGAGAGTTCTTGGTTCAATATAAGTTGAGTATTTCTATTGCACCCAGCTGACCTCTTGTGTAGATAATTGGACGACAATCCATCGCGATGCTTAAACCGGAGCTTACAAAACGATACAAGATTAATGGCAGATTTTATATCAATATTATTAAATTGAAAGGTTAATGATAGCCATTTCATAAAATTAACTTCTGCACAACAAAACTAACTATTTACGACTAACGAATAATTTGGGGAATAATGTTTACGGCAGTTATAGAGTATATTATTTTCATCCACAAGTTGATTATGAGAGATTTAAAACAAATAAATATATACATAAAAATTAAGTTTAGAAACTTACAATAGAACTATAATTACACGAGTAATTCTATTTGTGAGCAACAAACCGATATCCTTTACAAGACATACATTTGCTGTTGAAATAAATCCGTAGGCTTTCATGATTCGATAGCAGAATAAATTACATTAGCATATTGCAGCAGATCACAAACATTATGCACGTATGATGATTAGCGGCCTAAATACCGAGGTGCACCGCGGTGGGCGCGGCAAATTATCTGCCTTCACGACCGCGCGCCCGCGAGGTGGGCAGGAATGTGCGGGGCGCGCTGGGAAATGGGATATGTGAATTGCAACACCGATTTTGATGTTGCTCAAAACACTGATATTTATCTGATGAGATGATCAAAATTAGGGACTGGAATGTTCGAAGATTTATAATTAAGGCAAATTGAGTCAATTTGTTGAAAACAAAATTTAGTGTGACATTTACGTTTAAAAGTTATCAGTAAAGCAAATCATAAAGAATAACGAAACTTAAACTTTAAGCGTCTCAAAATACCTTATAGTAAATAATTTCAGCCCATACTCAAACTTATTATTCATTTAACTTCTGAAATATACGGAATAATGGATATCGCCACAAAATTTACTTTAACTTGATCGTCACACTAGTACTCTGAAAAATGTTATGTGCTAGTTACACTCGGCCTATCATTTCAGTCCCTATTCATCTCGTTCATTTCAATGAATGCGACTGAATTGCGCGCAACCACTGTAATTTACGTTACATTTTTATCACGACTATGGCATTAGCTTGCAAAAACTATAGGGATGAAGGCGCCAAATATTTTGATTCTTTAAATAATTTTGACATTTAAGTATAGCAACATGCTCTATTGCATGTGGCCTTAATCGCCGATCGCGAGATTTCTGATAAATGTTACTCTTAATACTTCAGAAATTGCCAACAAAATAACCATTATATTAAAGTCTCTCCGGTGAACGTGAGAGAGAGTCTAGTTAGGAGCGAATAGGATTAATAAAACTGGGATCACAAGTTCGAACCCAAGGCACTTTTAAATTTCAGTTACTTAAGTATTCGTAGTAAAATATTGGTCACTTTAACAGTGACAAAAAATATTGCGAAGAGACCTACATATTTACTAATTTTCTACAAGAATTGTTAAGCTATGTAGATTCGCGCCAATCCGCATTGGGTAAATGTAATCCAAGCCCATTATTTTTTATCACCAAGAATGAAAAGACGAGCAGGATGCTCGCCACATAACAATCATCACGATTGCCCATAACCACTCAGAGCTTTTTATTTTCAAGTACTGCATGACAAAACATTGCGGTAGTCACGTTCGTTGGGTCGGATTTTGACACAAAGTGACAAAATATCTACAATGCACCTCGGGGTACGTGCAGTGCAATCCAGGGTATCCACAATGCGACATGGATGATGTACACAGGATGAACCGCGAAACACTTATGAGGATCACTATGAGGGGTTCTTAATCTTTGTGTGATCGCTATAAGAACACGAATACCCCATCATCAGCAGATGTTAAATTACTTATCATCACTACATTGTTATTGTGGCGGTCTGAGGTCTAACTCCTCTCAGTCGCAGCCTATTATGAAGTCTCACCGTCGTCGTAGATGCCCGCGGCCTCGTCCCGAGCGTTCTCGGCGAGTGACTTGGCGATGGCCTCGGGGATGGGCGGCGGCGTGGGCAGGTGCGCGCCCTGCGGCTGGAACCCGTTGGCGTCGGCCGTGTAGCGCACCGCGTACACCTGCCCGTCGTCGCCCGTGTACGAGTACCCGCCTTGAGACTGGATGCCGTCCGCTTCCACTCCCGCCGCGTCCGCTGAGATACCTGGAGGAACGAGGTTTTGAAGGGTGCAAAGATGTTAGTTTTGACGAAGAAATCGTAGTGCAATACGGATCGGCTTTTATGTATCGCCTTTGGCTTGTAAACATTTAGCGAGTTTTGTGGAATATTTTATATATTCCAACCTGTGAACGTGCACCACCGCACTAAACCTTATTGTCGCCTTCACATTAGAATTTTACCGTAGCTACATTTAATTGATGGTGTTCACAGGTAAAACCGACCATAGTTACACTTGACAACATATACAAAATATATTCTACTCACCATTCTCTGTGTCATAAGCGTAGCGGAATCCGTTCTCGGAGACCTCCGAGTCAGAGCGCAGGATGGCGGCGCTCCTCTCCAGCGAGGCGCGCGGCCGGGGGTCGTAGTACCCGGGCGCCACGCGGTACTGCGCCGGCGCGAACGGTGGCAGCGCGCCCGCCGCGCACGCGCCCACCAACGCGAGGAAAACCATCTGAAAACAAGGGTATATTGTAGGATACTGTTCTAAATACTGTCGTCCTCACAAGAAGTCCACTGCTGAACATCATTTCGCAGGGATTACCACAGCGATTTTATGAAAGTAAATCTCAGCTGAACAATACAAAACAAAACACTATAATTATCCTCAGCCACAAGAAGTTCACTGCTGAATTGAATCCTAGAGGATTCTATAGTGAGTTTTTAAAAGTGGCTTGCGTCTTCCTTAGCCTTTGGAAACATAGTGTTAACAATAAAATTACATATTATGTTAATGTTTAGCGAAAGGAAGATCTTAAAGATTCAAATATCCTAGGAGAGAAAGATAGGTTGACAATCCTTGGGATTCCAATTTGATGTTGTTGCTCTATACAACCCATCATGAGAAATTGTTGATGAGCTAAATTGAGAAAGACCCCGGTCTTTTTCCACTTATAATGGTAATATTATTATCGGCCAATATATTTATGCGGAACGATTGTTGGTTAAGCAGGTAAACATTGAGGATAATTTCGCAGAATTATTAGAGAAAGTTAATGATGTAAATATTGTTTATTTAAATAAGCTACATATTGAATGCGTATTTTATGCGTAAAATAATGTAACTCTTCATATTCTAACCAGCGATAGTAATTTACCAAAAACATTGATCGAAAACTAAAACGGCATCGAATTCAATCGTAATCTTAACAAATATTGCATCGTTAAATATGTATCATAATTGGCTATAATTACGACGCACGCGATCAAACGCATGGAAAATATTGATCATAATGCTATAAGTACGCCTTAATATTTAATGGCACAATTAATAGGACATAAAGCTTTGTTAAGGCAACCTCGAGTGGAACGTGGTGGATAATTATTTGTTAATTGTTATTAATATTGCGAAGCTAATTCACAGTGGATTTTGTAAATATTATGAAACAATTATTGAATTAAGAAATTATATTGACGCCGCGCGGATTTTGACGCGTCTTACGGATGGCAGAATATAAAGGATTTTTAGTGCCTAACTCACAGGTAAAGGACTTCAAAAGAATTACTGTATGAAAATATTAAGAAAATTGAGTAATTTTGTAACAGAAATTTTCAATATTTTCAATATAAATTTAAGACTTGATACATGAATAGCAGACGAAATTGAGGTAGTATTAAAAATGCGAGATGAAAATTATTGTTACTTTCGGGACTTCGATACCTCAACAAACATGAATTACATCAAAACCAGGAAGAAATAATGAAACGAGAGAAATGTACAAAATCGGAATCGATATTGCAAGAAGCGTCACGACACGAGTGCGGGAGTTCGGAACACAAAGAGACTAGACGTACCAATTTCATGTTGCTGCGGGTAATGGCGAGGGGGGAATGTCGACCAGTGTGCCGCGCCGCGCTTATATACGTGTCTGCGGACCCTCAGTGTCAAGGCCGGAGGATGGCGCACCAAACTACAGCACTGCCAACAGCGGAGCTAGGATCTCCACGTGAGCGAGGAACTTGAGAACATTTTTTGTTTTATGAGGTCTAGTTTCGGACGTTCACTTTTTATGTTACCGATGCTATTTGTAGATAACCTATTTTTAATTTGGTAATGGAGTTTACATTTCCTGGTTTATCTATCTTTTGAGTTGCATATTGATATTTTTTTTTAAGATTATTTATTTTCAGGAAGTGATACGCATGTATGTTTCACTTGTGTTTCAGATTATGAATTTTCAAATGATATATTAAATCAAAATATTCACGAACTTAAGTTAGCTGTAGCGCATAGTAACGTATGGGACGACGTAAAGATCGATGGATTAAACCAAAGATCAGACTCGCGTGCTTCGGAAAACCTTTGCAAGCGTTATCAATGAATGTTTATCGCGAATCCGAATTACTCTATTGTTTTAGAACCACATTACGCAAATAAAGAACTTATGAATTGACCGGCGTTCTGTCTACTCTGGTATTTAAAACGACAAAAAAACAATATTTAGGTATGAAGTGAAACCCGCAGAAAATATTGCCCACTTTAACTAAAGCTCTTTATCTTTTTCTGTTTTTGTTTGTTTTATAAATATGCATTATTTTTTTCAAATAAAAAGAAAAAAACGTGTATTGAGAGTAGGTATTAGCTGACCACTACGCAGCTTACGTTTGTATATCTGAAGGCATGGACAGTAGGGTCACGGGTGTCGAGCGCAGTTTGTCGAACATAATTCCGAGCCAAGATGTGACAGGAGTCACCATGCCATGCTCAGAATACATTTTATTCCCAGGTTTCTCTTATGGCATTTTGCAAACGGATAAACTTACACCGTATAGCAATTCACGCATGCGCATTAAATTAAAAGCTCAATAAGTTTGTTAGCTCATCTAGCAAAAACTTCGTAATTGGAATGTCTTATAAGTCAATATGTATATTGACAAATCACGCTTATCTTGATAAATTATTATTGATGATATAAATATTTTTGGAGTTTAATCTATATAATAGAGAGAAGAATTATACCTAATAAGAAATCTTATTTTAACCGATGTCTCCTCTAAGCTCCCATACATTATATTGAAAGAACGTAAATTTCGAACGGTGAAACGCATGAGCTCTGAAATAGGCTGTAATATGTATGTCTGTATGCGCCTGTAAGAAGTTCCATATTATATAGAACAGTTGTAACCATTTCTATAATATCGAGGCAATAGAAAAACCGAACTAAATACGTTTTCCAAAATGGTCGACTGGCTGCAAATAATTTAGATTATAGTCCATAAGCGAATTCAATTCATAAAGTATTTAGATTACGATGATACACATTACACAAGAATCAAGCCTATATCCGCACCTCAAAGAATTTATTTCGTCACTGTACCGGACCCTGCAATGTGTTACGAAAAACTAAATCTATATCGATAGTGTGTAAAAAATAGTAATTAACGTGTGATCGGTGGACAGTGGACGACTTGATAAGGATCGGCGCTCAGCGCGCTGCGGCGGAAGATTGATGAGCTCGCGGTTATGTAACCAGGAGAGCCATGTCTGCGCGCAGTACCTCAGGTGTATGTGCCTCGCAGATATTGCCAATTATATTATAGTATATAACGTTTATTTTTTTGTGGAAATTTTTTGATAACTTCAGTACAATTCCAATGAAGTATGACCGGGCTACGGAAAGGGAATCTCTCGCTGATGGACGTAATTATATTGGCCAGGTGAAAACCGGTATACTAGAGTTAGTCACTGTGACGAGCTTTTCACCCCTGTGTTTTGAACAAACCAAATAGTACCGTCAGTAAATTCCGGATATTAAGAGAATAATTTTCATTCGCCGAATAATAAATGAATGAATTCGAAGCTTCTGTAACAATAATTCTGCCCGACATTGAAAAATAGCAATGAATTTGTTTCAGATATTAAATAAGTAAATAGTATGAAAAAACATGAACGAAAAGAATCGAATACGGAAGAGCTTTTGTATACTCGTAGGTAATATATTATTATGTTGTTACAAATCTTTATGTTTTAAATAAAGTACGGTCGGTTTTTAAAGTCATCTTTTAAAATCATTACTGTCGGATGAGGTTCCTTTGCATTTAACCTATGACGTCACACAATGTAACATAACCCTTATCGCCAATTTCCGATATCTAGTATGTTAGTCCCAAAAATGACTGCCGTATTTACAGCTTAAGTTAAGTTTATAGATATAAAATTTCTCATAAGCGGGTTTGCACCTTTTTCGTCAAAAGTAAATTGACATCATACATATTTAAGTAAACAATTAATACAAACGTATGTTTGCATAGTAACAAACTCACTTTATGTAATGCATCTACATATGCCTTACTTATGACAAGGTTTATAGAGTGTATTAAGGTCCCAGTATCATGCAGAAGTATACTCCTTACTTCGTGTCCACTTTAGTATCAGAGATGTTGTGTGAGTTCCCAAGACCGAATAATGTCTTCAGTGTGATATTAAGACCCAAATGTGATTTAACTGTTTGACCAAAATGTCCGCATTTTGGTACTGAAATAAATAGTTAAATGCGTATACCATTAGTGGCACCTTTGCCTATCTCCGTATAAAGCGAGCATGTGTTTGTTCATGAAGTTACACTCAGTTCCAATATCCTCTAATTACTGATTTGACTAATCGAGCCGTCGAAGGCTATCGTTGCCGTATACGGAAGATTCTATTAAATAGTTTAAAAATATGTGTACAACCTTAATAGAGATAATTTGATAACTACTTCACTCTCTACTACAACGTGCGCCCGCGGCCTGCTCCGAATCAATATTTACGAGCATCATTATATTTATTAGAGTTAAGCGGAGAATATCCCGCCTTTGCATCCGTCACTGTAACTCCTGCAAGCCAGAATCAACAATGGCTCGCATTTACACTAAACACTGAAGCTCAGTGAGTCTCCTAACTATCTAACTTGTCTTTAACCCGCAATGAAATTAATATTAATAAAATAAATACGTAATAAAATAGTAACACAAATGAGAGGAGCCGGAAATAAATTATTGTTAACTTGTACAAAACACTGACTGGTCCTTTTGGCGTCGCACTTTATTCGGTTAAGGAAATACCAAGTAGCCATGTAACCCCTGGTGCCCTTCACATTCTTTACCTTTAAGCACCATAATGTATTTTGAGTATTAATGGGCGATGATTATCACTTTCTGACAGGATAGCTTGCTCTTCCACTCATTTTGTAGAAATGTGGTATAAAAAGTAAAAGTTGCAAGATTTTAACCTAATACTCATCTCCCACACCAAAAATATACGGTATTTTTCAAGTCAACATTGACAAGATGGCACCGTGAGAAATATAAATCACGCTTTGTACGGACAAAAACAACCGCGGCGTTTTTATATCAATCGATACAAATAATGACAGATAATAACTTCGCGCCTCTTGAGGTCGCCGCTGTAATTACATGCCAAATATTTTGTGTCGGTGTAAGCTTATCATTGTGTTTGTATATCATTTTATATCATCAATATAAATAGTTGGACCTTGGCAATTACTTAAGCGTTAATTTTGGAATACCAGAAATATGAAATAATTGGTTTAAATTTTTTTTTTTTTTAATATTATGATGTACTCTGGCGTAATACATCATTTAAATAACGATCTAGTCTTATGACTAATAAGTTATATTAATCTAACCTAAACTTCTAAAGAGACTTATGTCTAAGAATATGTCCATTAACATTTTTCTTATTGTCTCTATTAAGGGGAAGACACAATGTTCGCGTGTTCTGTTTCACTAGCACTCACTGCACTATGTTACACTAACTGTTCATCACTAACTCGAAAGGTTTTGTCCTTTTAAGTCGTCTCACTAAGTCCGTGTTGTCGAGGAGCTGGATCGCCTCGACGTTCACATGTTGATGAAGTCTATGTTCATGAGCTTCGGCATACTTTTTCACTATATTTCTAACGAAGTCCACTTTGAGGTCCCGATGAAGATCTTCGTTTCTTACGTACCATGGGGCGTTTGCTATACCCCTCAGTACTTTGTTTTGGAATCGCTGAATTATTAGTAAATTACTTGGTTTGGTACATCCCCACAGCTGTATACCATAAGTCCATACTGGCATCAGGACTTGTTTGTACAAAAGTACTTTGTTGTGTATTGACAACGAGGAGTATTTGCCAAGTAACCAATACATGTTCCTATAGCGAATTTCCAGCTCGTCTCGTTTCTTTTTGACGTGTGCCTTTCAGCGAAGCTTTGCGTCCAGAGTCATGCCTAGGTATTTCGCCGTATTTTCATATGGTATGGTTATACCGTTTATGAACACAGGCTCATACTTTGGCCTTTTGTTGGTAAAGTCAATATGAATAGATTTTGTTTCATTTATTTTTAAACGCCATTTTTCAGTCCAGTAGGAGATGACGTTGACAGCTGTTTGGACTTTATCCACTGCTTCTTCGTGAGTCGAACCTGTAGCTATGATTGCTGTATCGTCTGCAAAAGTTGCAATGGCATTGTTTTTCATTTCGGGAATATCACAGGTGTATAATAAGTACAGGACCGGACCTAGTACACTTCCTTGTGGTACTCCAGCTTCTATATGCTTTATTTCTGAATAAGAATCTTCGTGTTTTATACGAAACGTTCTTTCAGAAATATAAGATTCCAGAATGTCTGAAAACTGTTTAGGCAGCATTTTTCTTAGTTTGCAAATGAGGCCCTCGTGCCATACCTTGTCAAAAGCTTGTGCCACGTCGAGGAACACCGTAGTACAAACTTTTTTCTCTTCTAGAGCTTTTTCAATTAAATTAGTAATCCGGTGGACTTGATCTATTGTTGAATGTTTCTCCCTAAAGCCAAATTGATAGTCAGGGATTAATTTTCGTTCTTCTATAATAGGTTTCATTCTTTTCAAAAACAGTTTTTCAAATAGTTTGGCAATTATTGGCAACAAAGAGATTGGCCTATAAGATGTCGCCTCATGAGGAGGTTTACCAGGCTTGAGTATCATTATTACTTCGGCAAATTTCCAAACGTCAGGTACATATTTCAGTCTGAACGACGCGTTTATTAAAGTAGTCAGTTTAACAACTGCTTTGCGCGGTAGATTGTTCAGAGCCTCTCCTGTTATCAGGTCATAACCAGGAGATTTCTTTCGATTCATATTTTTTATTTCGCGTATCACTTCTCTAGGAGTAACGAGTTTTATTGCATGGTCGTCTTGTGATATTATGGTGTCTAGGTTGAAGTCCAATGCAGTACCTTCGTTGGGTTTAAATATATGTTCCAAATGGTTAGCAAATATGTTTGCCTTTTGTTCATTGTTTATGGCCCAGCTTCCATTCGGCATTTTGATGGGAGGGACCTGCATAATTGGTTTTTTAATATTTCTTGTAGCTTTCCACAGAGAATAATCTGACGTACGATCGCTAGTCAGTTCTCGAAGGTAGGTATTCATCAATTCTTCTTTGAAGCTTTTTATTTCTCTTGTGAGCCTTTTTGCTAGTCTGTTAAAAATTTGTTTATCTTGGGGATATCTGTTTGTTTG
This sequence comes from Deilephila porcellus, assembly GCA_905220455.2. Classification (NCBI taxonomy): domain Eukaryota; kingdom Metazoa; phylum Arthropoda; class Insecta; order Lepidoptera; family Sphingidae; genus Deilephila; species Deilephila porcellus. Next base: position 13,260,868 of record LR999988.1, read on the forward strand.
CCATTGTTTTCTCTGTTTTCTTTTTTCAGCTATAAGGTCCCTGATTTCTGCTGGGTAAGAGTTGCCTCTAGCTCTCGTCTTCACCACAGGTGTGTTTCGCCAGGCACATTGTTGAATATTCACTATAAACTGCCTTAGGTCATCCTCGAGTTGCTCCGGGTTTTTAAGAGGAACTTTTAGATTAATTATCGATTCTAAATCAAGCTTGAAGCTTTCCCAGTCAGTGTATTTATTTGTCAATGAGAGATGGTTTTCCTTTTGAATTATTCCGCTGGATACAGTTAGAATGATCGGCGAATGATCTGAACTCATGTCGTAACCCTCCTCAATGTGTAGAGTATCGAGGGAGAGATATAGAGAGATAATTGGTTTAAATAATAACTAAAAAAAACACATTTGTCACTAACGACCAAAATTACGTACATATACAAAATACTTATACGACGTACATATATAACAACTATACATTTTTATGTTATGTAGGTCTCATAAATATTTTAATAATATTATTTGATATTCGCATGCATCACTTGGATTATATATTATTTATTTACCGGCGTCCGCAAGCTTTTGCAGTATCACAGCACCGCGAGCTTTCGCTGTATCAACTTTATGACACGGGTCAGATAATGCCATGATTAACACAATAAAATCAAATGTTGTAATGCTTAAACTACTAACTATTTGCTTCGACTCGACTCCATAATAAAATAACAATTAATAGGATAGCAAGGTTTTAAGCCGAATGTACGAAATGAAATTCATACGGTTAGTAGACAGTATAATATTATCAAAACCAGCTTTTAATTTCGTATTCAACATTTATTTTTTCATTCTATTTGAACATTGACAATTAGTAGTACCTACATCAACGTCTATATACCTATAACAGGCAGTGCTTAACATTTGTGTAGAATCGCTAACATCTCTATTACTTGCAACATTACACGTTCTTCAGGTACGTAGCATACGAGTATAACGAAGATGAAACATTCCTAAACATGTTTCAGTAACAGTAAGTAAATCAGAATTCGCATCTAAACAGCTGACACCAAGGCCTCGGCGTAATAATCGTAATGTGATGACGAAAAAGTCATAATTCATGCGCGAGCCGCAATTACTGCACATCCCCAGCAATTATATGAATAATTATGAGCAATCGAATTCATTATTATACACGGCAGTTGTTTTTTAACACCCCTCCTCCTCTCCGCAACCCCCGCGCCGCAAGGCCCTCGCTAAAGTCACTCATTAGACACTAATGAAAATAATTTTAAATTCGATGTTAGTATTTTGAGCGCCATTAGTGCATCGATTCATTGATTTATATTTGATTGGATTTTTTGTTGTTTGATCTAAAATCTGTGTTTTTGTAATCGTGTTGGAGTAAAAGGAAAATATATTGTTTTTTTTGTTATAATTTTATTTATTTCATTCAAAACGATGTAATATTTTCACTGTGGATAATTGAATTAGAAATATGTATTGATTTATCAAAAAAATAGACAAAATACCTTTACCAAGAATTTTCAGAATGACACACCGGGTCGTGTCTTCATTCCATAAAATGCAAAGGAGACTCAATACAACTGATATAACATGTGTCTTCAAAACGCCTTTGTAACTTTGATGGAATCGTAGTGATTGTTCAAACATCGCTATTGCCTATTTACATACAAATATCAAGCCTTAATAAGAATCAATCTGATGAAATCCATTAAAAACACTGTAAGCGCCAAAACTATCAAAAAATAGTTCTTTTTTTAATAATCTTCTCATAATATGGTATCCCTCTTGCTCACACTCACTCAGGAGTATTCTTTAGACTTAAAAAACAACTTTTATATATTAAGTCATACCATACATACATACATACATCAGCCTCCACTGTCCCACTGCAGTGCAAAGGCCTCTCTACCCTCCTTCCATTCGTCCTGGTTCAGGGCTCGATCCTGCCAGTTTCTCTCCCACCTGTCCAACTCATCTCGCCATCTTTTTCTGGGCCTGCCGCGACGTTTCAGAGTCTTAGATAGTTTCCATTGTGTTGTTGTTTTCGCCCACAGTTCATCGGACATGCGGCATATGTGACCAGCCCAGGTCCACTTTATGTTAGCTGATTTTTCGCCTACGTCTAGTATTTGGGTTTTAGAGCGCAGTAAACTGTTTCTAACGCGGTCCACCAACTTTAAAAACATCATACTGCGCTCCATGGCTCGTTGGCACACTCCGAGGGCGGACTTCTGACTTTTTGTGAAACCAAGTCTGCGCGCCGTATGTTAAGATCGGTAAGATACATATGCCATATGTTTTTTTCTTTAGGGAGAGCGGAAGGTTTCCCTTCATTAGTTCCTTCATGGACCAATAGCTCCTCCAGGCGCTTTCGGTGCGGCGAACAATAATTAAGTCATACCATTTTTAGAAAATGGTTTTTAAAGAAGAATTAAGTGAAAATTTCAAATTGTCAGTTAAAATAATCACGCAGAAAAGCCTCGGTATTTGCAGGATTGTGGGCACATTAAGAGTTTTGATCGACAGTTGTTATCTCATACAATCAAATGATTTGTGTTGGTAATGGAATCCCGCTCTGTTGCTATTCAATGGAAAATCAATTTGTATTGTAATTAGAATTCACCCAATATGGGACTCGTTTCGTTTACTTTGCACTTGAATCCAAGTTATCAAAAGCAATCATCCTCTAACAATAGATTAAATCTTTCATATGACGTGTAATTAAGGGGCAAATCGTCGTTGCTTCATTCCATTTCATAAGCTGCTTTATATAATAAGACCCATGCTTATGATGCTACAGCATTTATTTTCATTACTCAGAAATAAAATATAATGAAGTGCGTGGTGGCCTGTTGGTAACGGACCGGACGCGGCTGCCTACATGTTCACGGTGGTCGCGGGTTCAAATCCCAGGGCACACCTCTGACTTTTCGGAGTTATGTGTGTATTGATAGTCAATCACCACGCACTTTAACGGTGAAGGAAAACATCGTGAGGAAACCTGCATACCGTAGCGATCTTAAAGAATTTCTACGGTATGTAAGTCCGCCAACCCGTACTAGGCCAGCGTGGTGGACTATATGGCCTAACCACTCTCAATCGATTCTCTCGATTGTAGAGTAGGCTCGTGCCCTGCAGTGGGACGTATATGGGCTGATACAGATACAGAAATAAAATATGCCATGTCATGATGACGTTGATTAAAAAAGACAACACTTTTTCATAATTTTTATTAATCAACTTCAAAAAAAGGAGATTATAAATTCAATGGGTATGAAAGTGTTTTTTTGTTGTTGTTTCTGTAGGTATATTGTGTTTCATTGTTGTGTACAATAAAGACTAAAATAATAAATAATAATAATATGTTATTTTGTCAGAATTGCACGATTGGATATGTTGGTTTATACCAGCTTCTGAACACGCGTCTGTTTATATGTTTGTCCACGAATATCTCAAAAAATGTATGTCGGATTTCAAAAGTTATGTTTTTAGTTCGATTTACCTAATCCAATAGACCAACTTAGGGGCTGTGTAAGTTTCATAGAAAGCGGTTCTGTAGTTTTTGAGATAGAGCAGGGGTCCACAATCTTTTTCAGTCAGCGGCGCACAAACATGTTTACTACTTTGTTTCAGCACCCTCATCTATCAGGCTGGTTGAAACGTACAATGATAGTAGTTCTGTTAATAAGCACAAAACTAAAAATTCGGAGAGAAGGAATTCTTCGCGGCGCCCTCCTTTACGGCGCGGCGCGGCGCGGCGCGGCGCACCAGGACGCACACTTTAGGACACCGTTAGATGAAGTATAGTTTGTAATTTGTATTAACAAAAAAATGGTAAGAAATTAGTTTAAATTACTACAATATAAATTTAAAAAATGAAGAAGTAAAAAATAATTTAAAAAAATTAAACCGACTTCATAATTGTACTTAAATAGAGAGAAATAAAATTAATCTTCTAATACTCTTAAATACCTAAAATATATGCCAACATTTTTTTTAGGTCAGTAACAGCCTTATTATTTGGGATGAGCTGCGCCCCGCGGTTTTACCCGCGTAGTTCGTAGCGTGATGTTAAAAAGCTTATAGTCCTCCAGCTGGCACTGACCTCAAAAAAATAAAATTAATTTGAATTTGAAACTCTTAAATACCTAAATATTTAAGAGTTTAAAAAATATATATTTCTCTCTTTTTAATTACTATTTTGAAGTCGGTTTAACTTTTTTCTCTCAAATTGACACCTTAAACGTTGATTTACACTGATTACGTAAAGTCTTAAAAGTGATAACCTCAAAAATCAATAGGTGCCAAAAATACCCCATAAATTAAAAAAGTATAAACAACGTAAATATAAAGCACCAAAAAGACAAACCAAATAAAATATTTTCAATTTCTTTTTAAATTTATTATTAGTTACCTAATTTCAAAAACAAACAATGATCCGAAGTTCTTCGTTTATCCAATATCAATCATCGTAAGCGTAGTATGCCGTGGATCGTCTAATATTACTAAAGCATTGTTCCTCCCACGCGAGTGTCAAGGATCGTGTAGTGAATCATTATCGCACTTTTTGTATGTAATTGTATGCATAATACAGCTATTTCGGATGGATCAATACAATTCCTCGGTGTTGTTGTAGGTTCCCTTCCTTATTTGTGTTCCGCAATCTTAAACAGCTTAACACATACAGTAAGCTGAATATTACAGATATATATATTTATGAATAATGTTGCGTCGGTTAGGTAAGTTTCAGATCTACAATAATCTGCAATTAGATGGCTCGCATACTTGCATGACTTTTCACCTGCAAAATTATGGCCCCTGTAAATGACAGCTTTAATCTTATGTGCTCCTTGCAGTGTAGAAGAAGTCCAGATTTTTGCTTTTATATGTATATTATGATGGCTCGCTCCGAAACAGACCTAAGACATCAGGCAGTAGTATGTACATAATATGAACAAGATACATATTAATTAAAATATAAACATACCGACATTTTATATTATTTTTGTTTTATTTTATTATTATTTTTATTTTACCGTTCTGTGTCATTTTATTATTTTGTATAATATCATATATTCGACGGACGTCTTTCGTCGAATTTTCTATTCAAATATAAAATAAATATTAAATAAAAATCAATTTCCATAACATATTAAATCTAAAAAATCCTGTCATAAACAACATAACTTCCTCATTACAATAAAACATTAAGAAATATGAAAATCAAGCGATACATGATGCGTTAAGCTAACAGGCACGCGTGGGCGGGCATCAAGTCTGTCACTACACCGAGCTCGTGTGACTTGTAACATGAGTAGGTACGTCGCAAACATGGGATCACTCCTCCGCCGCGCATCTGCTTGCAGGTGATTGATGGCTTGATTATGATCGCTTGTGCACATTCTGTAGTGTGGGAACTACGAGAATTATCTGCGGATAGGGTACTTCAACAGATCGAGTTACACATTAACTGTAAATCTACTTCAGGTAATCTACTACTGAACCAAAGCCTGCAAATTAAAAATACTATGAAAGAGCATAATGGTTTCTTAGATTAGGGCGAAAGTTACACATTCAAATAAAACTCATTTTTACGAATTTTATCGCGGAAATGGTTTAATATTTTTCATTTTTTAACGTGTCAATTACTTTACAGCTTTCGTGGTCACGGGGCAGACTATGTAATTATCTAATGCAGGTAGATCATATTTAACCAACTTAAGCATACCAGGGCCCCCAAGAGGGTAGATAGAGATACCACTAGTGGCGCACATTGATTCACCGACCTTATTTCCCAGATATGATAGGGGAACTTATCACCATGCTGGATCCTAAGCCTGAGCAAGTCATAAGATATATGGAACCGAAAACTCTCCCAAAATGATTGTCCGTAGAAATCGAAACCAAGACCTGAAGGTTCAAATATCCCGCTGTTACTAGGCCAATAGGGATACCAGTCTATTATTTGAAAAAAGAATACAAAAAACAAAGGAAAACAGAATTACTTACTTCAATACATAAAACAAAAGAGATACAAGAACAATTGCCTGCTAGTACCTGGTAAGATATATGGCGCGTTTTATTAGGCGCGGCGGTGTAAAGGTTAGATGATCTATAACGCCGAGGTGACCGCTCCGTATCAACCGAGTCGTGACGCGGTCCCGCGAGCACATCCATTATACAGCTGTATCACTGGAGATTTGTCTCAGGTAAATTCATCTGCAAGTGATTGATTGCTAAGAATCAAACATAATTTATATTAACAGTAGTGCATAGTTCCACTTACCAATATAAACCTGAAAATATTGTTATTTTATACTGGCATGGCTGACTAACCACACCAACACATAATAAATACTTTATATATTTCAGTCAAATGCATGTCTATTGTGTGTGTAACCCATCCTCGTGAAGATCTCGAGACAGTGAGTAATTAAAGCGCGGTAAGCGATGCCTAATGAATATGTAAACATATTATTAATATAATTAGTTAGTGTCGGATTGACTCGAGGTGCGTGTACCTACACAATAACCTAACTGAAATATACTATATTAACTATTATAAAATAATTACGATGTTGCTGTTCTGTTGTTTTAGTTTAATGAAAAGAGAAAATATGGGAACGGGCTACAGGGCGTCAGGCCCGTTCCTCCTCCCATATTTTCTATTTTCTTTCCCTTCTTAGTTTAATAGTCTGATAACGTCTTTATAATACCAGTGTTATTGTTTTTTATGAACATCGATAAACGCTAACCATCAGATGCACCGTTTGAAATATTCAATAAGAAACAAAATAGGCAGTCCCCTGTTCAATATACACCTCAACCAACCAAGTCTACAGCCGCGTGTGAATTGTATCATAACAGTTATATAAATATGAGAGCAGTAACAGCAGATACTTAGCAATAGTGAGTTACAAACGCTAGCGTCATACCCAGCGACTACAATAGGCTCGTTAGAAGAATGCTTTGAGGTCGCACAAACCGCCTACAACACATGCAAAAATGTGTTTACAAGTAAACCAAGGTGGCGATGAGTGTTTAAGGCGCTCGGCTCGGTTGTTTGGAGTACGTACCACGTGATATACTTATAGCAATGCAAGGTTCCTAAATGAATGTAAATCTTTTAGGTGTTTATTCAGGATGCTAGTCCTAAGAGGGTTGGATCGATTTAGTTTATTACACCAGTAGCGACAGAATACCAATGCATTTAACCCGTGGTTCTTTATAGAGCCTAATTATAAGTCTTATCATACAAAACTTTAAAGTGTTGTTCTCCATTTTGTCTCCTGTGTTGCTACTGAGATAATTTGGTAATAATGTATTTCCAACTCCTATTGCTATGTAAATAATTTCAATGTAGATTAAAGACATGTTGGAAATTCTCAGGGACTCACATAGCTTCAATGCTTGATGTCATTTCAAGGCCTTTCGCTGTCGATCTTACCTTATAGGAATTGTAGTAGCCAATGCGAGGGCTGAATAGTCGCAAATGGTCATAGTTACAGCGCGCCCAAAAAAAGAAAGGAAATAAATAAGACGCAGCAGTTTTTTTTAAATTAGAGGGCCTTTTAGGTAACATACGCAGATTAAGCATTTGTTGTTGTTCCAAGTAAATTATAATTTATTTATGAACCATGATGTTCCTAGGATGGGCTTCACAGCATTACAGCACAAGTAAAATGTAGGTGCATTAGTTTTGCTGCCTACCTCTTAAGAAATACAGGCGTGACCATGTCCTGTCATGAGCAACTGTTAGTTATTTAATTATTTTCTATTAATGAGATTTATTACAATACACCCACGCGCATAATCAGATAACATCATACATAATGCTGTGTAATATTTATTTATTGTTTTTCACTTTTATAATCTTGATTTATTGAAGACGTAAAGGATGTAATTTATCATAACATTCTATTTTTACACTTGAATTTTAATCGTCACTATCCTCGACCAAAGGAAGTCCACTGCTGAACATCATTCTGCAGAAGATCTCCACAGTATTTGACAACCTACTTTGTTAAGTTTTTTAACTTTGTGTTTGCGCCCAGTGTCGCGATAAACACTATTAATATATCTAAGATCGGAATTAAGCCTTGCGTGTGTGGGACTAGTCGTACCTCCGCTCACCCCTTGGAGGACCCAGGGGTAAACCTATGTATCTATATACACAAAGATTTAGTGTGTAATTCAGTCAGGAAATATTTCATACGTTTATACGTATTCTTCACATTTGGTGGTCGGACGATCTAATTTAGTTTGCACACAGTCGCTGGAAGCAAGCCGCTTCAAGCAAACCTGCTGTGGAAATCCTCGGAAAAGGCGTACGTTCAACAGTGGACATCCGGTGGCTGAGAATGATAATGATAGATAACATATATAAAGTTATATAATAAACACTTTCACATCGCTTAAAGAATTAAAACATACAAAAAACTATTGAGAGTTAAGGAGTTAATTGGTAGGCGGCGCTCGGTAGCAACTTGCCACGCTCTCACGACTCCCGAACATCACGGAAACTGGTTCTGCGCCGCGACCTTGCTCATAAGTCATAACATATTGCTGTTACATCGTGCCAAATATAATTGAGTACAATAGCTACTTAGATTGCCAATAAATATTTTGACATTTAAAGATAAGTACCTACAATATCTTCTGAGTATTTTAAATACCCTGTATAAAGGTAATAGGTATACTGTGGGAAATTGTGCACATGTCACTTTAAAACCCGCCTCCTAACTGACGAAAATACTTGTATGAAATATACAAAATCTGCAACCAATACATCTTAAAATAAACAAAATGTTCAGAACATAGCATAAACGAACAATTAATCTCGATGGCAAACGGAATTCTTTGCTGAAAATGGTTCCTTTGTATTTGAATGCATATAATTACATTCGTACAAACTGATCTAATCTAGCTGTAGAAATACTTAGCATCGAGACTGTCATTAGCTGAATTTGCATAGTACAGTCACACACCTAAGATTCCTCTAATATGACGGAACTTAATGGATAGCAGTGATCACAATATGATATTGAAAGATTTGTTCAATTACCTGTTTTGTTATTTGAATACATCAATTCATTCCGTCATTCTACTTAGGCGTTATCCCGGCCGGTGCCAGGGTCCAACTTCCGGCTGTGTTTCGTCCATTTCACCCGGTTTCCGGCATCGATAGTAAGACCTCTCATATCTTCCTTGACGACATCAAGCCATTGCTTCTTCGTTCTACCCCTCGATCGAGGTCCTGGAATATTGAGGCTCAGGCCTCACACATTACCAGCGTACTCCTGCGGTTTTCTTAGGACATAATCGCTTAAAAGTCTGTGCTTGCGGTGGCGTCGTGTGCCGGGTCGGTCACTTCCCTGTAGCATGGTTGAGGAGGCCGATGGCTGGCACATGCGTCATACTCGTGAACGGGTGCTGCTTGTGTGGACTGGTCTGTCCGATTTGCTTACTTTGTAATTGATAAATAGATTACTTAACGCTTTAATAATTATTTATTGCGTTGGCAAAACAGAGTATACTGATTCTTCGTTATGGGTTACTTCGTTTCGTTTCTCTCAGCCATATTAAATATAAAGTAAACTTATTCGTATTAAAATATATCCTACTTGCAAATCATAACAAGTTATTAATGAACTGCTCTGATTTAAACCAACATGTAATTTTTATAATAATCACTACATTGTAAACTGGTTTTGAAAAGAGCAACACTAGAGTTTCTTGTCCGTTCTTCTCTAGTAAAAACCGCTTTACGAACCGGGTGGTAGTTCAAAAAATGACTGAATCTAATCAATGTTGAACATTTAAATGGATTCAATAAATTATTTTCATTTCATTTTCATGACCATACCAACTCAAGAGACATTCCTGGAGATTATCTGCCACATCGCGGACACCAAGGCTGCCGCGGATGTGCTCATTAAGGATTCTATCCAAACGCATAACGTTGCACATCCAAAGCAGCATATTTATCTGTGCGACTCGGACCTCCTGCACATGTCCCTAAGAACAAGACATGTCTCAGAACCATACAGGAGTTATTTATTTCCACTGTTATGTATGCTACATTTCTGCTCACTACATGTTAAAATATATATTTTGACCAACTCCAACGCAATTAATACAACCAGATATTTGGTGGCAATAAATGCGTGTAATATACAGATTATTTCCTAATGGTAATTGCGTTAACGAGTGGAAGCGTCCTCGCGTTGATTTATACTAGTCCCCGCCCGCGGCTGCGCTCATTAAACCTGTATGTATGAGATGTGAGGTGAGGTCGACATGGGCGGTGGCTGGGAAAGGTTACCCGTGACCACTGACTCATCGATGTACAGACAAAGCTGTATATTACATTAATATCGATGGAAAATGCTGTGCCTTGAGCATACCCGATGTAATATTTTCAACCTTCCTGGACCCACTAATTTAAAGTACAACCCCAGCACCAGAATTCCAAGTCTTATAAAGATAATACTGTCTTTCTTCAATAAAAGTGTAAAGAAAATAGCACTCGGTAGGGAACGTATGTTGATGTCAATGGATGATGGTAGACTTTTACCATGACGGACCAACGCTATGTCCAGACTTTACCAATATTATTAATCAAAAACTTAGAACATGAAGTAATTGATTTTATCGGAAGAAAGTCCTGCGAGCCGATAGCGCGATCGTGTTAAATCTATTGTTTCTATCGGGGTTCACAATAACTTAAGCAAATGATTTACATAGTTCACAGTTCAAACCTAATAGAGTCATTGTAAGTAACATTTAAATGACTGAGTCATTGATATGATTTTCGTAACGATATGTTTTGTGAGGTGATTTATTTTAACGTCGGATTAAGAATGAAGTCAAATAATCTTTAGATTAATAGACGCATTTGACGTTAGTGTGCAGAGGTGCGGCGAGATACATTTAGATGTAGTATGATGAGATAACATAACATATAAACTGCAAATATGAACAAACGCGCGCATTTTAACATCATTACTACACATTGCCACAATGACCCATTCACCAAACCAACTTTTTTTATCTGTGTGTAAATATTAATTGTGTGATGAAATAATAACATACCTCATCGATGTAGTGTTTCACAAAATCAATGGATATCAGAGAGTATTATTTTTCTGTTTTATTAATAAGATTGGTACTTTAATAAACGGTAAACGGCTAAGATTTACTCAGGTCCTACGGTAGAAATGTTGCAGGAAAGATAAGTGAGGGTATACAAGTACAAAATAATTATATTTTGATAGTATAATAATCCCGAGTGCATGTAGAGTGTGCTAGTGTATTGGCGAGTGGATCAAATGCGTCAGTAACACGTCGCTCCGGTGAACTTTACGCAGATCGCAGCGATAAGTACATTAGTGCTCCCGCCCGCGCCGCATCCGCCTTACAAATTACACACACACCACGCGGTATCTCCAAACAACATCTTGATACTTTATAGCTTCGAACAGTGCCTTCCTCATACCACAACCTTGCGACATTATTAGTTTCATTATCTGTTGTGTTCCATCAATCACTGTGTTTGATATATCAGACGATGAACGCCAACAACGAAAGATCAAACATCATAGACTGAAACATGATATGTATAACTGCACCTTGGGCTCAAAATGACCCAATAATATAAACTGTAGATGAGCGAATCGTTACTAAACCTATGTACAAAACGGCGGCGCATTCCGAACCATTTCTGCAACTCATTTGCAAATCAGCATTGATGTTGTTAACAGTGGTCAATGCGCGCGTTTCATGCTAATCCGACGATAAGCGTCGGTGTGGCAAGTCTGCCTCGTACGCCGTATGTTACTCTTTATGTGCAGACGCGTACATTACATCCAGTATGGACGAGCTCGCGGGATCATCTAGTCACTACCATGGTAGCAAGTGCAACGGAAACATTGTGTTTAGATACAGATCAAAATTATACTATATCTTTTTTTTTAATAAATAAATAAATACACCTAACAGTCACATACATAGTCCTGACCCCACATTAAGATCAATTAAGTCTTGTGTCGCAGGTATCAGAACTACGAGAGACTTTTCGGTCTCACAAACACCCAGACCCGAAAGAAATATTTGTGGGCCGCACAAACATTTCTCTTGGTGCGGGGATCGAACCCGCGGCCTCCCGTTTCACAGCCGGCGTCTAACCAACTACGCCACGGAGGCTGTCAAAGCTTTATAGTACAATATCCTGGAACAAATAGGGCACTCAAATGTGATGCTATTGGATATTTTCTTCGATATCTGCTTGCTTCTGTTTAACTGACATAATATGCAAGTGTTTGTGGTGCTGCAGTATGATAAGTGATGAACTACGGTATACTTTAAATAAAGTTCTAACTTCATTACATTTTTTTATTATTTATTATAATTATATTTTTAATTAATGTTTTTAAATAGCTGAATGCAGGCCGCTTCCAACAGGTCGATGTGAAGATCCTTGAGGGAGGCCTATGTTCAGCTGTGGACTTCCTGTGGCTGAATAGATACATTGCTCAGGTACAAGAGCGTGAACTCTTACACTATAGATGCATCGCCGATCTCTTAAAATGAGGGGAAAAAGAGGATAAAACAGACGGGGGGAGGAATGGGGTATTGGGCCTCCGGGTATGGGGTATTAACCAAATTAATTTAACAAATATACATAAATTCTACCCTCAATTTAACCAAGATACTCACTTAATTTAGTCTTAAGACATCCTACATACACTACGTCTGTCGACGTCATTTCCCTCCACGACATTAATTAATTGTTGAACTTCAATTAACATCTGTGAACTACAGAAACAGTTTTTGTGCGCCTTGCATAATTATCTTCACACGACGCTAATTGAAAGGATAACCAATTAAAACAAGTCTCCTATATTATATTGCACACAAATAACGAACAAAAACTTATTTAATAGATTATATTAGGTTTTTAATAAAATAATTGTTTTCAGAATTTGTATTCTTTTGAAACATATTTATCTAATAAAGTTACACAGTAACTAAATGTTTGAATCACATGCCACACATTATTTTTCTGTAGCTTGCCACACATCAATGTAGCCGTCCGTACGCCATTTAACTCATTTCATTAGCCGGAATTTTAGCAAGAAAAAAATGGCTGTATTCGGTGCGCTGTCCAAATACAAATTATTACTTTTCTTAATCTAAGTTCTTGCAATCGCGGGCACTGATTCTCTCACCTTTTCGACGTTTTGTTTCGGTTCATGCAGACTGTAAGACCGTTTAGATCGAGTATTTGGTGTTGATTCAATCGTTAAAAATCTGTTTATCCATTGAATAATCAACTTTGCGCTTAGACGCTAACTGATTTTGTGTAAGACCGAATTTAAGTTTATAAAGCTTTCGCACAGTATAATAAGATAGATTGTTTTGGAAAAAAAAAAGGCAGATATGGAAAGCGCGTTAGTCTCGGGTAAAGTATACCTGAAAATTCAAAGGCTGAGCTAGCCGTGGATATCCCGCGGGGCTCTGTCAATGCGTTACCGAATTAAAGCCACTCAAAGTGCATTTCTTCCTGGGCCAACCTGTATTATGAACAAAAATCTTACCGGAGTTAAGAATTTCATAGTATTATCGGCGAACGGAGCAGGGTTTACGCTAGCAACACCATCGTGTACTTCACTGTTATTTTATAATGCTGTCAACTTGGTCAATCAAGTGTTTATCAGTCAACTTATTGATTTGTGCCACCCACATCCAGTAAAGGGCTTCCAAAAACGATATTATTCCATAACCAAAACTACCACCCACGTAATCGAAAATATAATGGACAAACCTAAAAATAATTTGCCAATATTTAGATCAATCTTTGACCCGGATGGCGTCTACTTATTTTGTTGCATATTGTAGGTTCCCCGAGCTGTGTGTTGTGAAGGACGCCGATGTTCTGATCGGTATCGCTATAGAGTATCGGGGCTAGTTTTTGTTCGTTGACATTTACGTAGCTTCTAATATTGATGATTTGTGCCGACGCTCGCCGCCCGTCACACTCCGCCACTTCAATTAACATCATCTAATCAAGTCATGTGGAAGCAAGGACGACGCAACTCGTAGGATATTTCATCTTCCAAACTTTTACGTGTAGTATTCGGTCTACATTGAGTTATTTTCGAGTCGATGGATGCACTGACGCGCAGGCACAGTATGCATAATGTCAGCTCCCATTACATCATCAGAGCACCGATGCTGAGGCAAAATGCAAATTTTGAACACTGTTTGTTTTTATTATCTTACGACATACGGTGCATTTACTTGTTTAACTTTTATGCTTGCTTAAACTTGTTCTGACACGTTAGAGTAACAGGCAATAAGATATTGCATGTCTTATTTTTCACTAAAATTAGTGAACATTTTTGCTGTATAATTGGTAATAATAATAACATGAATAAATTCAAAAGTATAAATGAGAATTCATTGCAGCTATAAAAATATATCCGAAATTGTCGAAAAAAAAATTATCCGAAAAAAAGTCCGTGTAAACGATTCTTTGTCGTAAATCAAAACGTTATTTTTATACGTACGTATTTTTTGCTACGCGCATACTCCGATACGTCCATATTCCGCAAAATCGATAACCCTAATTTTCTGTTATTTATATAAAGTGGTGTGCAGTTTGCGATCACAATCCGCTCGACATCTACGAGTAAACCATGTTATTAATGTCGGCCAAGAGACAGAACATCTCGTCGCGACGCCACGCCGGCCGTTTCACAACCCGCGCTTCATAGTGTCCACATAATAATATTATTCAGGAAATATTGCTCCGACGGACAAAGCTCAGTACATTTATTAATTTAATTAAAATTTATCTTCCGGCAGCATCGTTCAAATAATAGAGTATGGTATCTGAGATGAGAATTACCGTTAATATGTAAATAGAATAATATTATAAGTCGGACAAAAAACTTACTGGTGGTAGGTCTCTCATATGTGAGAGGCCGCCTGGGTAGGTACCACCGCTATGTCTATTTCTCCCGCCAAACAGCAGTGTAAATGCACTGTTGTGTTCCGGTTTGAAGGACATTGTAACTAGAGTAACTACTGGACATATCGAGACTTAACATCTTATGTCTCAGGATGACGAGCGCAGTGGAATGCCAAGCATTGCCTTGTAACTTATGGTGTTGTTTGGTTTTGCTGCTGTCCATGAGCGGTCGTATCGCTTACCATCAGGCGAATGGCAGGCTCGTCACGTCATTCATTGCAATAAAATAATAAAAAAAACAAACAAAACTCATCCCTGATACATATATGCATATACGCTCCAATCCTGTTACCCCGATGGGGAAGCAAAGTAATAAGGGACGCGCCTTTTGCTACACCGAGTCTATTGGAATACACGTGGTCGAATCGCAGTAAGAAACAGCTATTTAATAAGCTAAAACTTCCATCACCTATACTGACTTCTGTTTATTTTTAAGACAACAAAACATGATCTACAATATAAACAAGGAAGATCTGTCAATTGCGGACCCGGGCGGGAGTGCTACAAGTTGTCGGCGGTAACAGATTTCAGCTTCAATTGTTTCCCCATAGCTAATTATACGCTATTAGGATTCGGTAACAGCGCGGTTGCGAAGGTGACGTCAGGACAACACGAAGCACTATCGGATTGGGGCGTGCCGCCAGACACTACACTCTCTCCTGTAATACTTTACTCTAATTACTATCTAAACAGTTTCTAATGAAGTCTCTAGTTTAATATCAATTAACACTAATAATAATTATTTTGTTAAAAATTGTTTCTCTTCTCAGGTTGGATAATATCTCTTTTTTTTTGTTATTCTGATTGTCCTGTGAAATGGTTTGCGACTCTCAAGTGATACAAGTAGTGGCAAATATGGACATATTCTTTTCGACATAGAGATTAACTCTCTGTTTATGGATGACGTTTTTTTTATACTAGCACTACGGTAAAATTACAACCCACCCAATACAAGTTCGAGGTAATCCAAAAATCATATGCACTGGTGAGAGGTAACCATCGGTTTATATCTGGGAATATAGAGCACATAGTTTAAACCATAATACTATAATATCCCACAACCTTTTTTCTTTGCGGCGCCAGTGCTCTACAACGCGATGCGGCTAGTGTGCGCGGTGTCCCGCGGGCCGTGGCTGTGTGGAGCGCGCTCGCCGCTCGGACGCAACTCGCCCTAACGACTAAATAATCGCCTTAGTAAATGGCACCAGCATATTGGGCAAAGCGAAATTATCACATTGATTGATTGTTAAACTTTGCAAGTAATTATCGGCAATATTTTCAATTTGCACGAAAATTTCACCATTTCGTTTTTGTGACGGTGATTATAGCGCGCGTTTAATGTTGCCCGCCAGTACGTGTTGCAGTAATGTTCAACGCTCGATACTATCACCTTAATGTGCCTATAAATATCTATTAATTGTAGTCCTGTACGATCTGTTTAATTAAGTGTTGGCGATGAAATCGTCACGGCACTAAATGCTACTACCATACTGGCGACGCGTGCGATGTAAACAGTAAGCAGTGAGCATGAACTGCACATTACAATAAATCCAAATGCTTTACCAATTAATAGTATTAAATGCTAAGTAAAATCATGCATCAATACACGACTGATCCTAATCGCAAGAGCAGAGGGACCAACCACCCCGGTACTGTTGGTTACGAGTGAGTATCGCAACATAGGATACAGTACTCGTATTCCTGGGTACTTGTGTAGGGGTTGTTGGCGTTAGAGCTACGGCTGTTTGTGACCTCTCAGGTTGTCTGTCCACTTTGTAGATGCCTACTGGGTTGCATTCTATTGGGCTACGTTACACAACGCAATGTAGAGGAAATCTGCTAATGCCATACATACATCCTTGAACTATTGCATTGATACGAAGATTAGACAAAGCCATGGTATTTCCTGTTAACCAATCAATATGTTATCGCTTCCACTATTGCATTTTTTTTAAATAATTATTTGTATAACTGAGACTTACGAAAACAGGGATAGTCTCGCACTATATTTTACATATTTCTCAGAATCGTCTTTATGTAATACTGCCAAGCGATATTTATTTATTAGGACCACCAATGGTGGTTACAAATTTTACTTACACTAAAAATAAACAAAATATATTCAAATAAAAGTAACACCTGATAAGATATGTATAATATGTTGTCGTAGGTGTTTATGGGCGGCGGTGACTACTCTCCATCAGGTAGCCCGTCTGCTCGTTTGCCTCCTTTTTCTATAAAAAAAAAATATGTAGCTCGATGACTTTATTTGGATATTCTAGAAGTAGTATTAGTGATTTGTGAACTGCTAGATTTTGGGTTTGAAAGCGAATTCAAATGATTCGAAATAGATTGCACGGCCTTGTATATGCACACAAAAGCTCTAAAATATTGTAAAATACCTATTCGTATCCGCCCAGATATTAGTGCACCAACAAACATGTGCATTGTCACGTTCTCTTTTAACCAGTTTAAAATTACATCCTGTTGGTACGGAATGCTGAACAAATATGCAATAATATTACGATTTCCCTACATTCAAATATAATATAATTGAAAATTAGAGATGAGTTGAGTAATGTTATCGGGTTGTAATAAATCGCGGTTCTGAACGAGTTTAGCAAGTGGATAATTACATCCGTGTGAACCGCCAGCTCCAACATATTACAATATACCGCCTCAGCGAGCCGATGACCAAGACGTTTCTACAACGAATTAGATATCAAAGTAAAGCTTAGGCATAGCACCCAGCGTACGGAACGTGTAATGTCTGTACGTTTGCATTGGTAGGTTAAAAAAGGTTAAAATTTGAATATTATCAGTGACTCGCTGGACTTCAGGCCTCGAAGTCAAAAGCTTGCCGCTATCAATCCTAGAGTTGCAGTAAAGAGTTTAAAATCCCTTATAGGCAAAATTGACACTACCTTTTTATCTACGTAACATATTATGCTCATCAACTCACGCCCATATCTCTATGGACAAGTAGAAGTACTAGTCCACTATCGATGAATAAAGTAAGTACAAATATTGTAACAAACATTTAATAATCAATAGCTCGTCTCCGTTAAAGCCATTAACGTCTATAATACCGCTAGGTGCAGACATTGCAATTCCTTAAAGAAAACCTACCAATGATTCGGTGCAAAGCTAAAGCACCCAAACAATACGCAGGTGAAGCCACGTTTCAATGCTGTATGTGCCACCCTGCACAATATAATATCCATGAACTTTCAGTTTCGCAACACTTAATAGAATTTCGCGTTGTGCCGATCCCTGCTCGTCCGCGTCACATCCAGTCCGCGAGGCGACAGCTTGTTGCCTCACCAACCGAGCGGGAGGGATGTAATGCCAAATACCACTCATAACACCTTCAATTTATTCCATATCAATATTAGGTTAGAAATATTGAGGTTTGCTTTCACAAGCATTGCTTGCTGTCAGTCTGTTGGCAATTTTCAACTGACACGTGGTATGTTTGAGATGTTGTGCCTTCGTAAAAATATACACGATAAAATATTATATAAAATATACTCTTCGATAGTGTATAATTGATCGAAGGGTTGTGCTGAGTTTTAATGAGCTGATACCTATATGAGGTTAGAAACTTTTATGGACTCAAATTATTTATTTAAATGACATCTTTTACCGATGTTAATTTGTTGAGAGTTGAACTCTGTGTACTTGTACTTTACACAACTAATAAACTTTGCCATGTTACGACGTAGTGATACTGTTGGACTAAATATTACGATATCGTGCTCACAAATAGTGAAGTAAAGTATAATTATAAGTCTCATAAATCGCTTGCAAACTAATACTTAATACAAAATATAGACTTCGCCAGTTATGTACTCATTCGTGTGGCGGACTGTCGACTCCTATTCATGTTAACATATTGTTTTCGCTACATTCTCATAAACCATTGAATCCTGTTTCAACATCTACAAGTGTTCGATCGATAGAGTCCGAATTTATGACATCTACTGAGTGTAATTGTATCATAAACTAACACTCGTGTTTCCGACGGACAATACCTAGTTACACCTCAAACAATATTTGAGAATCACAAAAAAAAACTACTTCCGGAAGGTCAAATCCACAGCCTCTAATAATTGTACTGCCGGCTTCTTACCAACTCCTCCCACAAAATATACTTGAAACGAAATGCACAAATTCTGATAATTATCAATGCGCATGTAATTTTGAAGTGGTGTGACTTTTTATAGGGAACTGAACAATCATTTGTGGCTTAATGAACCCCGTACCGATAGACGTTTAACAAAAAGGCATTTATGTTCGTACAGAAAAATACGATCTAAGCAGATTAGGGAAAAACCTAATTAGTAGATTGCTTTTGTCATCAATAGTTGAAGTCTAATCATTTCGGCAGCCAGTTTCATAAAGTTAAAATTGTTAATGCTACGTTTTCATATTAGCAACTGAATATCGGACACATTGTCATTGATGCAATATGTTGTGCCACATGCAAACAATGTCTATGTAGCCCTTAGATCTCATTTAAATATTTAGTATATTGTAAGCTCCTTGAATAATGTGATTTAATTATAGATACACAATACAAAGTGTCTGCTGTTAATTAAACTAATACCATCACTTACAGTTCTGCAACCTCAGTGCTCAGCCTTGGTGGCGCACTTGTATTACTGTACAATTATAAGCTGAGGTCTCGTGTTCGAATCCCAAAAGTCGGGCAAAGTGATATTGTATTTTTTTAGGAATTTTACCTAATATAGCGCTAGGCTCGACTCCTACCACATTGTGGGACGGAACACACAAGGCGAAACGCGGGTGTACTGGAAGCAGCTCTGCCAACCCCTTCTCGGAAAAAGGCGTGAGTTTATGTACATATATAGTTAGCAAACGCCTGTTACAAAATTAACAGTATTTACATCAGAACCCTTAGTGTCTCCCTCACTCTCTCTTCAGTCATGGGAAGTCTACTGATAAATATACGCTTCTCTCAAGAACTTTCACTCGGACCTGTTGAAGAGCCCAGACTATATTCGGCTATATAGGCGCTATTCCGGCTGGCGTTCTTTACTTGTACTAAGTCGCAATGAAAATCACCACTAGCATTAGGCTAGATTCAAAAAAATTCTTTAGACTTTTTTACTTCTGCCACTCGCAATAAACGCCTGCACAAATAACATAAGCAAAATGTAGAACTGATGCACGATAAAAAGACACAACAGGCGCGATTAGTTGAATTTACCTGCCTACAGTGGCGGCGTAAGGTAGGTTGGCACCCTGGGCGGTTTCGTATTGAGCACCCCTACCTATTTTTTTTTGAAGGAGTAAAAAAAAAAGGTACTCCTTCTTTGTAGGCAGCGGCAAGCAGGATCGTTTCGCCCACGATCGTGGTCCACGCTCTTCGTTTGTTGTCGCTTGTCGGGTTGTCGTTGTCACCCCTTGGTGCTTGGTACCCGGGGCGGACCGCCCCCCCGTTACGCCGCCACTGCCTGCCTATACAGGGTATATCAAGACCGCGACCGAAAACGAAGCCGGGTGGTAGTTTTAGTGGCTATAGACACAATGCGACTAAAAATTTTGCAAAATAAGCGATATATTATTTTTTATTTTTTTTTGAAAATCATAGTTTTTTGGTGGTAAATCCTTAGTTTTTGCGAAATTAGTAATTTTAACCCTTACATATCATTGCGTCTTTAAAAATAAAAAGGTGTACATCATTATTTTGGAACAAATATGTATTTATCACCGAAATACGACGATAAGTAAAAAAATAACCAAACAAAAATGACGATTTATTTTGCGGAATTTTTAGTTGCATTGTGTCTGAAGTCACTAATACTGCCACCTGGCTTCGTTTTCGGTCGCAGTCTTGATATACCCTGTATAAATATAGCAATGCGTTGTTTTCTGTATCTGTCTGGATCTGTATCTGTATCAGCCCATATACGTCCCGCTGTAAGGCTCGGGCCTCCTCAACCATCGAAAGTACGATTGATAGGGGTTAGGCCATATAGTCCACCACGCTGGCCTAGTGCAGGTTGGCGGAATTTTAACGGTATGTAAAGACATACCGTCAATTTTTTTAAGATCGCCGTGCCATCGTTATGCAGGTTTCCTCACGATGTTTTCCTTCACCGTAATAGTGGTTGGTTTTACGTCGCTTTATTTTTCTTTTTATATCTGTTTTTAAAATCATGTAAAAATTAAAAAGCTGTAGTACTTATAGATCTCCTCGTAATATTTTCCTTCGCCTTTAAAGCAAACGTAAAATATTTCACTAAAATACATACATTCGAAAAGTCTAACGCGTTACCTGCATTCAAACCAGGGGTATCACCAACGACGCCGACCCATTAGTAAATCTCCTTTTAGTAATAAAAAAAGTAATGTTCTTATTGCGATCTTAATAATTATATATTTTTTCGCTATTTCATGTATTTGTTTGCACGACACAAAAACATTTCGTGTAGAATGTACCGCCATCTACCGCTTTACGTACAAATCAGTAAGACCGCGATCAAAGTAACAAAGTAAACGACTTAATTGAAAGTCGACTGAGTAATAAGTTCGCGTAGTTGATCCTAGATGTGAGGCTAATCACAATAGTCGTTGAGGAAATAATTTCACAACTAAAGAGTCCTGCATTAGTATAGGTATGTGTAATTTGGCTCTGCTTAGAGTCTCTAACTCTTAATGGTTAATACAGCTTGACATCCACAACTCTACCAAATAATGTTTGGACATCTTATTTATAATAGTATGTGAAGTACATACATTTGGTGATACGGTTAGTTTTTTAACCATTTATTAAAAAAATCTAGCGGTGTGGACGAAAATCTCTCGACTACATCTTATA
Source organism: Deilephila porcellus (assembly GCA_905220455.2). NCBI lineage: Eukaryota > Metazoa > Arthropoda > Insecta > Lepidoptera > Sphingidae > Deilephila > Deilephila porcellus. The sequence goes on from LR999988.1 coordinate 13,282,758, forward strand.
CTTACTTATTTATTGACCTCACTCCGCTCCGCTTTCAAGCTTTCCAGAAGTCCGAACATATAATACCGCTCTACTAAACATTAAGACAGGGTCCTGGGTTCCACCGTCAATGCGGAGCAGACAGATGAAGCTACTTTTGTATTTATGTTATTATTATGGATATTAAGTTGTCACCGATGTCTGCAATACCATAACTCATTGCAGACGTGTAACAAGTACGCACGATGTCGATATGGTCACCCTGTAAATGCAATGGTATAAATGTCGCCTCACACCAATATTTACGTGTTTCGAAAGACGTTTTCATCAGTGTATTGAAATCTGTCGTTATTATTTAAACGTGCGTTAACAGAATATTATTTACATATGCAGGGCCCAATGCCATTGCTCTTGAGTCGTAACGGCAGCAATTATTGACAATGACGTTTAATATTTTTCCCACATTAAGGGACAAGTTTTGTGTTGTGAGTGATAAAAACAGCGAGATTGTTTTCGGTCTCGCAACACCTAGACCCAAAAAAATAATTGTGGGTCACACAAACATTTGTCTCGTTTCACAGCCAACTCTTTAACCAACTGCACATCGGAGACTGTCCGGCTGTTACCTGCGATCATATTGACAAAAGAGATGCAAACAACCTATTACTCATACAAGGAAATAAAGGTCTTAATAATTTCTTATGCCGTAACATTTGACTGCGACATACATTTGCAGGAAAATGTTTGCGATTACACCACTAACTGGCGCAAAGTCTGGCACCTGCGTCGTCGCTCCACACAAAACGTATTAATTGTATGAGGCAATGCGGGGTGATTAGTGCGTTTGTTGAGTGCTCTCCATGCTTGAGGAAATAGGCGCGGCGTCGAACCTTGAACCTACACAGGGTTGCATCACGCCCGCCACGTGTTACTATCGAATATCGCGTGATCAGCGAATGCATGGCTCATTTGTAAAGCCTTTGTATAAATAGTTCACATTGAGGGCTTCATGTGCTTATCATTTCCGATGATATCCTCAGTATCTAATTGCATGTAGGTACATTACTGTTGTAGGTTGCCTTAACAGTTTCTAAAGGAAGAAATTATTGAACGACCTTGCTCTCTGAGGATCAATATAACCAATCAAAATAGACCAATGATGTGAAAGATTTACAGACACGCCCCGTTTTGATTTTCCTTGATTTGTTTGTTTTCGGAATGGATCCTTATATAGCGGTTGCGGTCGGTTATTAATCTAAACCGTAACCTGTAATTTAACGTTCTAGGTCGCTGAGCTAAACGTGGAAGTCCAAAGTGTCTCTGTCTGCACTTGAAAATGATTCTCCTCGACCGCAATGTTCGTACGAGCTATAAATAATATCAATTAGCTAAACTACCGTGCTGATATGAAGCGGATTTCAACATTTTTGGAAGTAATAAAATAATACGATCACGAAGTAATCATCTCGCAGAATCTCGGTGGATCTGATTGGTGTACGCGAGTACATTATAATCATAACGTTTAATGGATCAATTAAAGAACTCATTGGGAGCGAGTCGGTAAGGTCAGCAGTAACAGGCGCCACACGCACCGCGCTGCACAGGCTGCGCTAAATAACAACGAGCTTACTAGACACGATAAAGGCTTCTAGTAAACAATACATATTTTTACGTTATGCGAAGCGTAACAAAAATTGCCAGATTGAGTGGAACCCACGCTGAAACTACACTCTTTAACTCTGTACTGATACGTATTTATAGATGAAAATACCTGCGAGTCGTTACCAGTTGAACCTGATTGATATGTTTAGCGCCATGCCGAGTGAGGATCCAATATAATTTAAAAGTTGCGTCTACAAATTATGTGACTTATGCCAAAAAAACTTTTAAATGGTTTATAAACCTAACATGCGGCAATGTGTACTGTATGAGCAACACGTGTCGAAATGACCACCCGGTGAGGTGTTGAGTGTCGTCAACGGAATCTCTTCACTCGGAATAGTCACAGCGAGGCGTGCGTCACGACACGACCGGAAAGTTCACACGGCTGCGAGCTCAACCTTCACACCAGTGGCGCTCGGATCACAGGCACAGATATAGATAACTGTCGGATGCTGGGAGTGGGTGAGACCGAATAGACTATCAACTGCTGACTATGTAGCAGATTTCACAGCCAATGCTCAAAGCTAGCCAGTTAAACTATATATAATATACTCACGACTTCCTGCAAAGGTACATCTCAGCGAAAATAAATGTAGGTCCACGATGGAGGAGCTACTTTTAGCAAACCATAATTTTTATTTTTGCTTCTTGACGCGTTTAATTTTATAACTACTAACAGTCAATGAATATGCAAATACTTAATATTATGTGTTATAAAAGGTCTATCCAAAATCCAAGGACATGACATAAACGGGAAAACAACTACGAGATATACGAGAGAAAAAAATGTGGACCGCTGCTCTATCTGAAATGTAATACTAATTATTATTATGCCGCTCGTAAGAAATACAATTCGTCTAATTATGAATGCAACTAACATCCCAAATGTTTTCGTAATGTATCCAAATATATTTACAAACATTTGTATAACTATATTTTGTGCGATTCCTTTGTCATGCAAATAGCTGGTGTGCATAATATATTGCCAGTCATCCCGCAAGCGGCATTAGCAAGATGCTGCGACGCACGTGGACTGGCGCCTCCGCTGTGCCTACAAACACTGATTAGTGGAAACGACAATGGAATATATTAGATTAATAAATAGTCGCCTTTTCGGCCTAATGGTAACATGTATGTGCTGTGAATAATAATTCGATGTGATTCGATTTCCAAGTCAAGCAATTCTACCTCTGTGGGATTATCGAATCACAATTTGAGATCAATGATTACAGAGCCAAAATTCCAAAGCCAGGCGGTTCTGGAATTTGTTCCGATCATTTGTCGATTTAACTCCTATTGTAATTTATGATTTCTCTAACTGTAGGCGATAATAATGGGAACTCTACCAATTGTCTCTGGGATATATGTAGGTATGAGGTTATGTCCTCATCTTCAACATCTCAAAAACAAGCTCATCTCAAAAACTTCTGACATCACATTAATCTAGCAATACTCGCTTTTCAGGTGGGCTTACAAACACAGGACGTAGCTGCTCGTAATTATGATGCTGCTGCCCATCATCGACCTGTAATTTAGCCATATCACCGGCGTAATGAATATTCTCCAAATTGTCCGTCACCAGAACCTCGTCTGTTAGCCTGTTAGCCTGCAGGCGCACCGTGAGCAAACTAATTTAGCTTAAGCCCCAGAAAGCGTCAAATTAGAGCCCCTAACACCTCACTATGTGCAGGTGTGTACAAATAAAGATGTCCAATAAGTAATATTGACGACACAAGCATTTATTGCGTGGTGCTTGCGCGCAGGGAGCGCGATGACACTTAAATGTTGTCAGTCGGTGTCGGAGGCGGCGTGCGCTATACAAATGTCACCCGCTTGAATGTCGCGGGTTCCTCTCTCGGCCGATATGAGCACGATTCAAAAGGAATTTTGACGGTTATTAACTATAAAAGTCACATTGTTCTCTAAGTTCCTTAGTATAGCATTAATACTATAGATATAACTCTCGTAGTCGAGATCCCATCTAGTAGGTGCCACCGTTGTCTACTATTTATTAGGAGATCTGACATCTTACGTCTTAGGTTGACGAAAGCAGTGCAGTTAAATGCAGTAAAGTTATAAATAAATAATAAATAAATAAATATACCCAACAGTAACATACATAGTCCTGACCCCACATTAAGATCGAGGCTTGTGACGTGGGTATCAGGAACTACGAGAGACTTTTCGATCTCAGAAACAACCAGACCCGCAACAAATATCTGTGATTAACACAAACATTTGTCTCGTTGCGGGGATCGAACCCGCGGCCACTCGTTTCCCAGCCGGCGTCTAACCAACTGCGCCACGGAGGCTGTCGAGTACTATAAGTGGAGTTACTTCTTTTTATGAGCAAGTGTGATTAGTCAGTCAAACAAAAGCGTGCTTTTTTTTATAGTTTGCGAAACCTCGATTGAATATTATTAGGAGCTGATTGATAATATTACTGAAGTCTAGATGAAGTGTGTCAAGGAGCGTGTATTTATTATAATGTTGAATATATTTTATTATCACCCTGTGCAGAGGCCGCGCCGCCAGCACTAGCTCAATTTGTTTCATTACTTATTTAAATTGATAGGGTATTTACGCATCAAATTATATACATAATTATATGTATGAATAGACAAACTTTAGTCCGCGATTTTGTGTGAGACACTGATAGATTGTATGTTTCTTTTTGCTTTTTGGCTCGTCTAGTTGAATTGTTGTAGTATGTCGACTGTAGATCCACATTATATGATGCTACATCCGATCGCGACTTATTGCAACCTAAAGAGAGTATCCAGCGACGATCATCCGCCAGTCCACACAATTATGCGCGCACGAATGCGATCTGGACGACTACAAACTTTCTACTATCCGTTAAATATCAAGTACGTTATAATAACCTTTTATTTTGGTAATAGGATAAGTATCCGCCGGATAGCGATCACAATGGTTAAGGACCCGTTGTAATGCCGGAATGATCCGTAATATCGAGCTATCACTAAACATAGCCATCACGATCGTATATGGATGATCTTTCTGATGTTATAATTTACTTACGGAAAGAAGTGCTTGCTTATTTGCAATAAATCAGTATTCATTATAAAAATGTATATTTAACTAGCAAAAAAACAATAATAGAGTATGATATTACATCAACAAATATAAATACATAATGATGTAAGTACCTACTGTTTAAAAAAAAAGTAAGTTTACTAATTATTTTATTTACCATCTTATAACACACGACGATAAAACTAGACAACTTCTAACATTAATTTGTAAGGAACAACTTTATTTATCATCTTCCTTGTTAAAAATGTCTGCACCGCGCTAATATTGAACTATTACTATACTATATTCACCTCCGTGGCGCAGTTGGTTACACGCCGGCTGTGAGACGAGAGGCCGCGGGTTCGATCCCCGCACCGAAACAAATATTTGTGTGACCCACAGACATTTGTTTCGGGTCTGGGTGTTTGTGAGACTGAAAAGTCTCTCGTAGTTTTTGATACCCACGACACACAAGACTCGATCTTAGTGTGTGTATTTATTTATTAGTAGTAGCAGTCACTTGCAAGGACAAGGCTCCAATCATACTGCGCTAGTATTGTTATTGATTTATTTGCGTCCATTTAACATTCTCCAAAAAAGGTTGAATATGATCAACACCTTATTATCGGTAATCGGCGGCACCTGCCGACCGACTCGCACGTCGCTAGGTCACACATAACTGTTCTCTCAGCCCGTCCATACTCACTACATCACAATTACTTCATAGCATACTTACACGCATTACTGAAGCACATGTCGAGTGCACTCTCGCATTGATTTCATAAGCTCGCAGTTAAAACGATATTGCTTAGGTTTATTCTCATTATAAAAGGCGTGCCGCAGTTTGTAAACCCGGCTGTGAAACGAGAGGCCGCGAGTTCGATAGGCGAACCGCGACAAATGTTTGTATCATGCACAAATATTTTTTGAGTTCATATAGGACAGACTGTGAGATTAAGGGCCTCTAGTATTTTAATATACCCATATAATCCAATATCACTTTGCCCGACCCGGGATTTGAACCCAAGATCTCAGCTTTGCAATAATACTGTAGTACAACTGCGCAATGAAAAATGCTTTAAACACTGGAGTTTGTTGCGACGCACTATAATGTCGTCACTGGTCAGCCAGTAGCCACAACAGCACCACTCTTATTTTAACTTTAGGTGATGTAAGGTTGTCTCAACACAGTAAGAGCTCTTCACCAGTTCATTAGCGAGTGTTACAGATGCAAGCGTTCCGTGTGACGTATGTGCTGAGCGCCTGCGCCGCGCCGCGGGGCGAGCGGCGACCTCGGCAGCGCCGGCGCGCTCATGCCCGCGTTATCAATCACCCGCTACATATGCATTTGTTAGTTTTTGTAGTATTTGTGTTTATTGTTACCGAGACCACACGAGCGCGCTGAGGTCGTTTCCTCGTGCTCGTTTCTCGCTCGCTCTTTGTTTGTTCCGACCGACACAGTTTCAGCTCACAACCGACGCTAATCATATTATGGGTGCTTGTTTGATTTTATTTTTATTGGATTTGATCTAATATGCCCTTTGTAAAGGACAAGTATCTGAATTAGTGTCAAAGGGCCACGTGCTGATCATAATATTACCAACTCATATTTGCTTTTGGAACTGGGACATTCAAGTGAGTGCCTCAGTAGGCGATATAAGTATCAGATCTCGCCCGACACTACAAAATACACGTATACATATAGTGCTAGCCTCCATGGCGCAGTTGGTTAAAAACAGACCGTAGTAAGTAAAGGCGCGGATTCGATTCCCGCACTGACATAATCATATGAGATCGTAATATCTCTCGTGGTTTCTGATGCCCACGAGGTGACGCTAGACTACTATCTAATATCTCGTACTTCACCGGCTATCTTTAATAAGTCGGTCTATTGTTAGAATTATTCATGTTCCTGGCTCCATTCAGTCATGTAGCTATTGGTACAGAGTACACTACATCCGGCACACGTACTTGCTATTATTATAATGAGTGATAGCTTCCCACAACGCTTCTTGCCGCACTGCTCTAGTCCATGGATATCACAGTAATAATATGTAAAAACATCTCTCACATTCACATCCTCGGTTTAATTGGCAATGATCGTATTGATTGTCAGCGACGCAATTCATGACATCATATTATAAAAAGCCACGTGTAGTTATTTAACAACAAAGTTCTGTATCAGCCCATATACGTCCCACTGCAGGGCACGGGCCTACTCTACAATCGAGAGAATCGATTGAGAGTTGTTAGGCCATATAGTCCACCACGCTGGCCTAGTACGGGTTGGCGGACTTACGTACCGTAGAAATTCTTTAAAATCGCTACGGTATGCAGGTTTCCTCATGAAGGTATTTATCTTAAAAATATGTAGAGCTACACTAAAATTACATCGCACTACTTAAGAAGTAGGTCAGACTAATCATCGTTTTATACTATCAAAATCATCGTGAATCGACGGATTTGCGGCGTTTAATATGACCTGTAAAATCAAGCAAATCAAACTATTCTAGGATTGATAGGATTGGAGACGACTCTATATTATGTACAAGGACGATTAAGAGCGACCGTCCAAGCATCGCGGGCCAAAACTTTTCTTGTGTGAAATTATTGGGACTATAAATATCCTTCTCACGTATGTATGTACGTTCTACCAAGAGGAGTCAAAAATCTATGTCACCCACTACCCACATAACAGCTCCCAAACGGCTACTGTTGCTGAACCCCAAAACGCGAACTAGGCTTAGTAGAAAATGTCCAATTGAGCACAGTTCATGCGTCATCACTTATCACAAACATCTGCAACTAGTACTTGATCCGACATGGTGTACGAAATAATTGATTGCATATCAGTTGGTTAATGCGAAGCGTACACCGCCCCCCTACCCCTTCCCCGCCCCGTCTCTTCCACTTCACTTCGCTAATGCCCATCCACTGCGTAATAATCCTCTACAACAGGTGACGTAAAGGTCACCTCGTTAAGATTTAATTAATTAGCCTACTGGTTACCGACGCACCTTTCAAAAGCAATCTTCTGACCACTTGCAATTATTCCAGCACTACAGAGCGGTTGAGATTGATGTCGATACAATGCCATCAAAACAACAGCAACACGGCACCGCAGCCTAGTCGAGATGCTTGCGAAGTCATTACTTAGCCTGCAGTTACAAATACTCATTAATAATTATTATTATCAATCATCATATTGCGCCATTTACATAAGTAGGTAAAATGGTGTTTTGACAGCCCTATCGTAACCCTATGAAGTTTACACATGATCTACTATTACGTTAACAGGATGTATATTTTCTCTTATATTTCATTATTTGAAGTACTTCATTTTCCATCTCTATAATTCGTCATGTTTGATCAAAGATTAGGAGTAGATGTCGGGCGGTCTTTTATTCTGTACGATGTGTGAGTTCTGGCAAAAATCAACTTCTACAGCCGTTGGTCGTTTCTTTTGCGTGCTAGTTTGTTTAGTGGAGGTTTATGCACTTTCGGCGAGCGGATAGTACTAACAACTAGGCGGCCGGAAACATAGTGTAGAGCTGTAGGACGTTTGCAAACAGAGCTAGGAAAAGCGACGTTTACCTCAGATTGACTGGCAAGGAATATAAAATGGCGGTAAGCCAGGAATACATTAATTCAAAGGATACATGTTCAAAAGTGGACTATCTTATAATTTAAACCTGCATTCTGAAGGTGTAGGCAGAGGTAGTGCTAGTACTGCTTACTAAACTCATAGCTTATTAAATCCTCATAGCACGCGATGATGTCGTCTTAAATGATATTTTGATCTACATGTATGAGTGTGTTCGAGGCTCGCTGCAAGCCTTTCATAGTTTTCGTCTAAAGGTTTCTTGTCTGTGAATTTTACCTATAAGCTTTTAAACCATAAACATGTTACTAGTGCCTTCAATAAGCCCTTTACTTATGCACGCATATCGCTGTTTAAAAATAGATCTTAATTTGCGTGTTATTAAGATTATTTTCATTTACAACTTAGTTTCGTGGAGGGCCACACCAAAAACAGAACATCAAAACTTATTCTTACGGGTTAAAGTTGATATTTGTATGTAGTTCGAAATGATCTTTATAAGTTTAAGAGCAGCCAGACGAGTATTGTCACGTGACTCTTGATTTGAAGTCAAGTATTTAGTAAAATATAGTTAAAATAAACATTGCGAAATGTGTGTTATTTTTAGTAATTTATTAGATATCAGCCGCCGCGCCGCGCGCCTAATACCAGTTCTTACAATTTACACGCACAATATGATTTACTAGATGCGTTGCCTAATGCCGCATCAATTCTATTGCTGCTTCTCTCACACAATTAGTGAATAACAAGTAGTGACTACGAATGTATCTACATCATACTACAACAACACATCCATGGCTCTCAACCAGTTACTGTTAAAATATAAAAGCTAAAACTTGCATCATACATTATTAACAAAGTATAATGATCTGTAATGATACTACTGCAGGCGTAGATTCCATCACATTGTGTGAAGGGCACGCACTTACACTTGGCCTAATGACTCGTGCGTTTGACAGCGATGCCTGGTCCGATGTATTCGCCGCTCCCGCAGCATGATTGATTGCTCCCATGCACTTGTTAAAGTGAGAACCCACTCTAACATTACTGGTGGGAAGACATTGGTATCCGAATAGAGACCACCGTACGCAGCAGTGAAGGACTCGGCATAGTGACCCACATAAGTGTCATGTTTTGAGTTCGTCCTGTGTATATCCGGATACAATGACGGCATAATTCGGTTGATCAGTACAGCACTGCAGTTAAAGTCACGTGCATTGTAGTATAGTAGTCATAGTATTGGTCGCGGTATAATCAACAAGAGTTACAAGTACCGGAACATAGTTTTATTGCGCGGAAGAGTTTCCGCACAACCTTCGACACCGAGTCCAATACAATTTGCACATCTCGACACCTTGTACTTGATTGCCGCTACATTGCTTCCTCGCCCGAGGCGCCGAGCGCGTGGGCGAGTGCTTTGATAAAATATATTTCAGCACGCGATGCTTGACGCGGTGGCGCAACACAAATTGTAATAAAACTTACATGTATCTGCGTCCTTGATGCGTAGTGTAGTGCTTGAACAGCACGTCGAGAGCGTGGCGCAACCAGAACCACCACGAGACAGCACACGACATCGTTATCCTTACTGCTGATCTGTGTCTGGAGACGCAAGGAATGCCTTCGCGTAGAGAGCACTTTTGCAAAAATAATAACGCACTAGTTAGTACTCATTATTACTAATAGTAAATACCCATATTCAAATAATATACAGAACCGATCAGATATACCGTAAGTACAAGAAATTAGGCAGCGGTACATCTTAACTGAAGCAATGACAGATCTACATCGCCATACCAGCACTGGCGACATGTAGACCAACATCAATATAATATAAGATTAATGCCATCCTTCTTGTCTAGATGACTCAATGTTACATCAAGGTGGTTGTTATAAGCTCCTCCGGTCATAAGCCGAGTCATCCCAAATACGATTTCATTTATTTATCGAATAAAAATTACACCCCTAGTATGTTACAGTTTTTTTTAATTTAGTATGCTCGTATTCAACCCTTATTGAGCTTGCAAAACACTTGGCTGCAGATGCGCAATAAATCTAGGGGCGTCACTTCTCTGTCGATGCCCGCGTCGCGCCAACTCACCACAAACTGCTGAAATCGGTTTGTTCATGTTGTTTCACAAAGTTACATAATACATGTTTATTACTGTCACATCTCGATGCATCTATTGCTTAAGATCTTATTACAATATGAACTGTCTGATTTCGTTGCGTGTTTATTTACATATTCACTTTGCCCCTAATACTACTAGGTGTTACATTTCACTTTAATGGTGAAATGTCCACAATAAACTTAACACACAAATAAGAGTTGCGTTGAGACCATCCAGATCACTTATAATGACAATAATGTTTCCATTAGAGAAGATTTTGACCGGCAATAACTTATTTACATCTACACGTAGGAAATAAGAGTTAATTGACTTGATGTAGGTGCCTTGATTAAGGAAAGTTTTCTCTTTTAAAATTTGCTAAAATTAGTGACATTTTTTCATGACAAAAGATTTTTTTCCGCTACTATAGAAGGAAATATCTCCTGCGAGACATCGCACAAGCTCTTACAAACACGTAGTATGAAAAACAGCCACGGGCTTCAAGTTGGTACTGAAGCGCGACAATGAAGGAGGCTCGTGTCAACTGTACTGCAGACACGCTATACACCTCCACGGGTGGTAAGCTGATTATCTAAATGATTGCGACAAATAGCACCAGTAATTCATGAGGAATCTTATGCAATCTACTCAATCAATTACGCAAACAAACCTTCACGACCCAAATCAAAGCGAACGCACAGACACACGAGCGTGCACCAAATGAACGACGCACGTCGAGATTAATATTCAACTGTACACACATCCTTTGGGCAATTATCTGCGTAGATGTGACCAAGCAGATCCAAGGTCGCGCATAATGTAAACCTGAATTAAACCTCCAATTAAATATAGTATAATAATTCAGCCAACATTCGAATATGCACTGAGAATTCCTTCCCCAACATTTACATTGCGATGCGCGATTTGTATAAAGCCACCGATCCATCGCACGCTCAAACGCCGTCGTTTTTATCACTGCACATTATTATTTCTTCAAACTTCTTACTAGTACTCTATCCATAATATTTTTTCTTTGTTGTTAGTTTATTTTGAACAATTTTGTGATAGGCAGTTATCTTATAAGTCAAGCATCAACAGTATATTTTCAGACCTGAATATTGGATCATACGACGCCGTGTTTACAATGGTATTTAGGAGGGTCCCTTGACGAGTGCCCACTACTAGAGAGGTAACAAAGAGCTGATGGGTTTATGCATCCCTGATACTCTATAAAGCTATAAAGCAGGATTTCCGTGATATTCAAACATAATTATAATAATTGTGGAATTATGATCTGTTACAATGTTTGCACGAAATAAAAAATATACGAAAATAGTGTTTCTGTACTTCAATTTTTTTTATGTATTTTAAATAAGGAATCATTGCCTTCCATGTTATTCACTGTTAAATTCACATTTCTATTGAGATTTTGTAATTTTAGTTTACCTACGACACAATAACATTTATACCAAGTGTTTGTGACTGCGCAATCGCCGAATTTGTCCGCAGCAGTTCATCTCTCGATGGAGCGGCGCCCTGGCGCGCGCGGCGCTATATAACCGCGGCAGATGCACGGCGCCGCACATTGAACCCGACATCAACATGAGATACGTTAGTAGTGTTTGTAATCAATTAGAGTGACAGTGTGCATCAGTGTTGCGCTTCAGACGCATTTGGCAACGTGACCCAGTTACTACAACATCCGCGCATCTCATACCATCAGGATCATCTCACTATACCATAATAACAGGAACGGCTCCTTGTTCAAAGGGGTAGTCCTTCAAGTGTTGTGTATCTAAGGCGGGACAGGCTCTGTAGCGCAGTTGATGAGACGCCGGTTTTGAATCGAGAGGTCGTGGGTTCGATCCCCGCACCGTGACAAATGTTTGATATCTACAAGTAGTTTCGGATCTGGGTATCTATGAGACCAAATGTCTCTCGTAGTTTTTAATACAAACGGTACATGAATAGTATGTTAGTATGGGGTCAGCACAATTTATGTAATTGTTGGATGTATTTATTTTTTCAATTATCAACTCATTGTATACTTGGCTGGATATCATTTCTTTCAATAGTTGTGCAATGGCAATCATGTTGTGTTTTATTTGTTTAGTCATTGATTTAATAATCCATCCTTTTATAGTACAATCGGGTTTTCCAGAACTGCGGAACTGCTAATATTATCAATTGCATCCTCACTGTGCCTCTCTCTATGGTTTTTATTCAAGCAAGCGTCTGTCTCTCAATCAATATACAATTCTACAAACATTTGAGAGTGACATCAATAGGATAAATTGTAATGCTTATGTGTACTAAAATATTCGCTTTTCCGCCAACTGAAATATTAGGACGCGTTGTACATTCAATCAATCTCATACAAACGGATATAGTTAGCAACGGCGTTTTAGGCAATTTTAACATTAGACAGTGTTTATTAATGAAACATTTTCTTGTTAGTAAACTCCCACAATATAGTAATGCTGTGAAAATTCCAAGACACTGCACGAGGATTGGAATAACGAAGCATATTGCTACGATCATATCACTGCCAAGTCTAATATATTGCTGCAACTCGCGTACAAAGCTTGTGCATCGCTCCTCCTTAATGGTCTCAAATTATCAACCAACAGACAAGTGCATAGTTTAAATGCGTGATGTGAAGGTGCGGCAAGTTCCAATATCAGCTTAGCAAAACATTGATCGGAATTGTAGTAAAGCGTGGCAAGGCGCGGCAGAGACCTTTGCTCGTCGTGTTTACCAGAACCCGTGAGTCCTTACAATACCGAGGACAACCCGATGTTACCCGAGCAGTCTCTCACTAGTGCAGTGACGTCACACGGAAAAGTCACCACAATTATGCGCACGTTTAATAATATTACCATCGTTTATTTTGCTAAACAGATTTCATTTGCGTACTAATGTGCTCGGGCAAATATTTTGTGAACACACGATTATAAGCCGGTCCGTGGTATTATATTTAATACAATTACTACATTTGCTGTGCTTTGGAACATTATTTGAGTGTTATATTCCTTGCAGTATTTTAAAATTACAGCGTACTATACGTCGTACTATAGTCGCAGATCCGTGGCTAGAGCACAAACACACGATATCAATGCAATGAAGTGATTGGGTTGAACTCTTGGTCATATTTGTGTTTGTAAGCAGTGACATCGATCATGTCTCATAGAGCAAGCTGCAATTTTTCTTGCTATGCATCGGTTCTAGGTGGCTGAACAAAAACCGTTTCCTAACTTGCGGTCCGACGCCGCACCGCGTAACCGCACTATTGCCGTCCGAAACGCACTCCGACACCGCACCGAAATCAACGCGCCTTATTTACTTAAATTTTAAAGTAACTTCATTAACTTTGAAGGCTCATCTCGTCATTTTAATTTATAAAGATAATTGTGATATATTTTAATTTTATAGTGACTTGGACAATATAGACCACCTTTAGGTTGTGTAGAACAAGGGTCTTCACAGAGCGGAGATGAATGAAAGACGACGTGACAAATGGCGTGTAATTGAAGCAGCCTGCAGACTGATACAAGCTGGTTATAAATGCTGATGGCTGTAAATACCATATTTAATACCCTGCGCAGCTGGTGATCCTGGCTGTAGCGACGGTGTGTGGTGGCGCGCGACTTGACCACGGGGTGGCGCTGCCGGCGGGCGCGCGTCTCTCGGGCGGCGCCGACGCCGACCTGCAGGCGCCGCTCCACCAGCATCATGACCACACCGCGCATGCGCACATCCTGCGCTACGAGAACGACATCTCGCAGGACGGATACCACTACGCGTACGAGACCAGCGACGGCACCAAGGCCGAGCAGGACGGTCAGTGCACACACGCGTCCTAGATTCTGACTACTCATTATGGGAATAATTCTTGCATATAAGAGCATCACGTTCAAAAGAATTCCATACAAAATATTTAGCTTCATGAAAAACCTTAATGAATACGTTTGAGAGTGATTCCAAAGCAGATTAACTCTAGTTCAATGTTCATAGTCACACACCCTCGTCGTAAAATACTGAATAATACTTCCAAAAATATTTGAAATATTCTAAACAATGATTTAACGTTCAAAGTTTTTAACATCTCGTAACTTTAAATACATATTCTGATTCTCAACGACCTGTATGGCAACTTATCCCAGTATAAACTTTTTCTTTATTGGTACCTTCTCGGACCTTCAGCAAAGGTATACACTATACGTACTGTATCGGCCCATATACGTCCCACTGCTGGGCACGGGCCTCCTCTACAATCGAGAGGGGTTAGGCCATTGTCCACCACGCTGGCCTAGTGCGGGTTTGGGGGACATTACATACCATGGTAATTCTTACAAATCGCTGTGGTATGTAGGCTTCCTCACGATGTTTTCCTTCACCGTTATAGTGCGAGGTGATTGACTATAAATACACACATGACATCGAAAAGTCAGAGGCGTGCCCTGGGATTTGAACCCACTATACGTATTCTGGTTCTTTTATTACGTAGGTACGTAATAAGAGCAGATATAAAGATTGTTAGTGCAGAGTCTATCCAGTTTGATTGCCATCAGCTGTTTTTCATCCGTGAGCACGGTGACCTCGGAAATAAAAAAATAAAAAATTAATATTTTAATTTGTTTGCTTCTTTGCCACTTGTAAATTCGCCAACCATTCGTACTATAGTCTAAGGTAAGTACAGTTTTCTTCAAACAGTTGATGTAATATTGATGTATGTTGCAGGGCAAGTGGTGCGCGGCGCGCTGGCCGACGAGGCGACGTTGAAGGTGGCGGGCTCGTACTCGTACGTGGGCGAGGACGGGCAGACTTACTCCATCACGTACACGGCCGACGAGACCGGCTACCACCCCGTCGGCGAGCACCTGCCCACCGCGCCGCCCGTGCCCGCCGACATCCTGCGCAGCCTGCAGCTCACCGACACGCGGCACGGTACGCTCTGCACTGCCTCAGCAGAATCACTACCACGCACCTGATGAACAATGATCACCCACCGATGCAATCTACCTCTATAGCTGTATCGGTATGCATACAGCTGAATCCGAAACGTAACAAATATGCGTGGTCGATGGTTCACTGTGACCTTAATCAGCGTGTACGATAGTCGCTATCTGGATATCCGTATAACGGATCCGTCAGGACGGATACGAATCTTACCACCAGCAAACCTGGTACAGTTGCCTGATAACCACTTATCGGGCAATTTAATGCCGAAGCTATTGACTTATATTGCTAGCTATTGACATTAAATATGAATTCTATATTCTTAAGTGCCACAGTTCAGAAATGTGTAGATACTTGACCGATCAATACGTTGTGAACAATTTGTTTTCAATATGAATATGAGTTGATCCGATGTGATGTTTGTATGTCCATGCATATACACCGAAGAACACAATTAACAAAACCCACTGCAGTGTTCCACACAAACTCGAACATCAAGTAATGTACTGTGTACCGTATCAAACATATACTTTACTGTTTCGATCATCGATTAATTTCATCGCTCAGCAGTTAATACTCAATCTGAGCCTTACCGGTATCATTACCAGTAGTATGGTCGCATTGCCGTAACAGATTGAATACAAACTTGTACATTATTTCAACTGTAGCTTGTTTCAATTTCAGATCAATACAGTAGTCACAAGAGTAGCTACGACGCAGACGCCGGACTCTGATGATTATCATTATAAAGTAGTTATAAATACGAGGAGGGGACGAAGAGAGGAGATAACGTTGTGATCACTTAAACACGCGGACAATTTTACACATTTTTATATAGGCGACGTGTTTGAGTGGTCGCGGCGGGGGGCGGCGACACATCTACCACGCGATTGTGCAGTAGCCGCCACTGTTGACTATTGTAATAAACTTGTACATACTTACTCTTGCAGTATTATTTGCTTCTAGTTGCCTGACTATTCACAACCATCGTCTCACAATACAGAATACTACTAACATCGAACAAAACCAACTTCAATTTAAATTAAGGATTAAATTAGTATACACCCACAAAGTGTGTTGGCATGAAAAATGTGACTTAGAAATAAAGATGGCGCGTAACACAAAGACTTCACAATTTTTTGACATGGCTATAAAATTTCTCCCATACGTCGATAAAGAAGTTTCACTTCAAAAATATGATTGTAAAGAGCTTAGTGAACATTACAATAAAATTACATACATACATAAACTCACGCCTTTATCCCCGAAGGGGTAGGCAGAGGCGCCACCAGGACGCCCACACTTCGCCTTGCACGTTGCGTCCCACGATGTGATAGGTGGCGAGCCCATCGCCATATCGGGCACAAATTCCTGACTCCGGATTGATAATGAATAGAAAAAATCCAATATAACTTTGCCTGACACGGGACTCGAAACCGAGACCTCAGCTTTGTAACCGTACTGTAATACAACTACGCCACAATTTATTACATATTAATTCACATTTCCCATTATACTGACAAAAGCCCACGAAAACGTGTTAAAATACGTGACCAGAGCGTTACGAAAAATGTGATCGGGCGAGGCGAACGGAATTTGAGAAGGAGATATAAGTTAGTGGAGATAGAACGAGAGAGGGTTACGTTATTTATATTTCTTCTGAAAAACAATTTTAATTGCAAAGTAATATTTTTGTCCGATTGGTCTCAGATTCGATACATGGGAAAACCTTTCTTCCGTTATTCTAATTTGTGAACCACCATTTTAAACTTTCTAGTTATTAATCCGATTAGTCGCAAATTCGATTTTTATAGTCAGAATTGAACATTTTGGCACAAATCTATATTCATTTCAATCTCTCGCAGGCTACTTTTCGGGGTTTTTACTTGCCGTGTGTGAATTGCACACACGCGCTTTTTTTCTTGTAATATCTCACAAAACTTATTAGATCACAACATATTAATTAGTAGTTACACATGGAATATTGGTCATTCGACTATCTGATAACATCAACTTGTTTGCAACAGCTACATATGACGGATTTTGAAAAAAATATCCAATTACAAACAGTGGAATTTGATACAGTCATCCTAACCCCTATAGTCTATCTAAACTAAGAGGTTCCATTTGACGTTTCATACTTTTAACGTAAATAAATTTGTGCAGACGTAACCCACACAATTTCAATAACACTTTCCGTAACACACAATTTCAATAACACTTTCCGTAAATCCATGGAATTATGAAGCTATTCTTATTTTATCACTAGATATACAAACCATAATCACTAAATTTAAACTAGAATCCTTTAAATAAAACAAAATAACCATTTTAAACAATATATTTTTTTTCTAGACGTCATTGCAAAGTCACCTCGTTAGGTCTTTTACCGGTAGAGTCGAGACTATTCAAACGCATTTGTATACGCATAATCGGTAAAAATATTTAAATAATCGAGCAGATCTAAACAGTTATTTTAATTTTAAAAAATACTGAACTTTCAGCTAATAATAGGTATGCTGTCAACGAACATACATCAATAAATAGTGAAATAATAATATTAATATAAATTAATTTATTATTAATTAATAGATTTGGATATTACAATGGAAATGAAGGCGGTATTGTAAGATACGCCACACATAGTGAGGAGGTTCCTCACTTTGGAGTATATGTATTGTATTGTATGTATGTATCATGTGTTCATAAGCATGTGCGTGATGTGGACTGGACTCGAAAAAGTGTCTGCACCCGGGTGAAGCCGGGCCGGGCCGCTAGTAATAGATAAATCACTCCTTTTGTTCCTAAATAGTAAAGTGACATGCAATTGTTGATTTCTCATTAGAATAAAAATGTTCATGAAAAAATAAACGAAATGATGTAAACTGCAAATATAAACTGTAATCGATTAAGAAATACAAACAAATATTATCGATATCTCTAGATAATCGGATATTGTAAGAACCGATTTATTTGACACCATCCCTATTTCCCAATGTCAAATGGAACTTCTTAGTTTGGATAGAGTATAGAGTTGGTTGTTACGGTGTAAAGGGATGAAAATATGTTTATTTAGTCACTCTTAATTTCTGCCATAACTTACCTTTCCATTTTTCTTCCTTGATTTGGATTTTTTGAAAGAATCCTTTGAGATTTCACGAACATAATTGTATGAAGGGATGAAAGTAACAAGTTTTTACTATCGCCTCTACATTTTAATTTACCAGATTCTGTCAAACATATAACCAGATCCAAAAACAGCGTTGGATATTTATCATTATTTACTCCGCAATAGAAAGAGGAATAGTTGTGTTATTTTACTGATACATTACACGTAAGATTGAACAAACCATACTAAAAATAAATGCAGTTACAAAAATGGCGAAAGTTACCATAGGGGTATTTTAACCGCATCGACTTGCTACAGCCAAAACCGTTATACACAATATCAATGCAGATAACATATTTATTTCACAAATTCATTAGTTACTTTCATCCCTCGTTACTTTCGTCCCTGGTCTCCCGTATTTATAATAAGAGCTGTTGACAGTTGATAAAAACTTCATGCGCCCCACGATTTTAATTTTTTCTTCGATTAATCTAGGTCAGATTGATAAGGAAAAGGTGTTTAGTACAAAATCTTCAAATAAATATTTGTATGATCTAAAAAAAATTAAAAAAAATAATCAGAGTATATCAAGACTGTGACCAAAAACAAAGGTGGTAGTTTTAGTAATTACAGACATAATGCAAGTAAAAATTTGCGAATAAAGCGACGGTAAATTTTTTGGTTAAATTATAATTTAACGCTTTCGTACCGTTGTATCTTTAAAAATAAAAAGGTGCATATTATTATTTTAGGAAAATTATGTGTTTACCACCCAAATACGAAGAAAAGTAAAAAATAAAAAATCGCGTCGTCACAATTTTTTTTTCGAAAATTTCATTTCCTTTGTGTCTGAACTCTGAGGACACTAATACTATCACCTGTCTTCGTTTTCGGTCGCAGTCTTGATATACCCTGTATATTTATGACAAAACACTCTTAACAGCTTTCGTCATTGTAGTATAATATAACTATGTAAAAGTTGTATTTTACATTTTTTTCTCTTTCATATTATAATTAATAATTTTATATTATAATGTTTAAATTTTTGGATCATTTCTCGTCAAACGGACAACAACAAAAGGTGAGGTCGTGAGTTTTGTGAATATTCTAGTCAGTTCTACTTCTAGTAGACGTGAATGAGTACACACAATATTTTTTCTTATAATGCTTTTTCAGATTCAATTAAACTTATCAAAATAATCCAACCAGTTAAAATTCCAAAAATAAACAAAGGAGATCGGTCGTTTTCCTATGAATATTGGGTCTAGTAGTTGAAACATGTGGGAGACAAATGAGACATAGAATTAAATAATAAGGGTTTTTTATCCTTCAAATAAGACATAGTCTTCTTGAGCTAGGATACAGGGTTTTTAAGATTTATCCTCTTAAAGTTTTACAAAATCTACCATTTTCTGCTACCTGAATACGTAATATCATAGTTGGCTTATATTTTAAGTTTGGGATAAGTATGAATATTCATTATTATAAAGTACGTAAGCTTATCAAGGAAGACAGAAAAACACATTTGAATATTTAAATACACCCAACAGTCACATACATAGTCCTGACCCCACACTAAGATCGAGTCTTGAGTCGTGGGTATCAGAAACTACGAGAGAAAAATGCTTGTGTGAACCACAAGTATTTGTTTCGGGTCTGGGTGTTTGGAAGACCGAAAAGTCTCTCGTAGCTCCTGATACCCACGACACAAGACTCGATCTTAGTGTGGGGTCAGGGCTATGTATGTGACCGTTGGGTGTATTTATATATTTATGTAAAAATAAAAAAATGTAAGAAATAAACTAAAAAGAACACTAAAATATAATTTATAAAAATAAAAAAATCCATAAAAAGCAACCTTATCGAAATTTTGACACAATAAATGTTATTAAATTTCCAAAATAAGCAAATTTATTCAAATTTCAAATAAGGAAACTTAAAGAATCAAAAATAATGAAGCATATTAAATTTCCAAAAAAAAGCAACCATCAAAATTCCGACTTAAGAAACTTAATAAAATTCTAAAATAAGGAAACCTATTATTATTCCAAAATAAGCAAACTTAGCAAAGGAGATCGGTCGTTTTCCGATTCGATTTTGTTTTTGTTTTTGTTTTTGTTTTTGTTTTTGTTTTTGTTTTTGTTTTTGTTTTTGTTTTTGTTTTTGTTTTTGTTTTTGTTTTTGTTTTTGTTTTTGTTTTTGTTTTTGTTTTTGTTTTTGTTTTTGTTTTTGTTTTTGTTTTTGTTTTTGTTTTTGTTTTTGTTTTTGTTTTTGTTTTTGTTTTTGTTTTTGTTTTTGTTTTTGTTTTTGTTTTTGTTTTTGTTTTTGTTTTTGTTTTTGTTTTTGTTTTTGTTTTTGTTTTTGTTTTTGTTTTTGTTTTTGTTTTTGTTTTTGTTTTTGTTTTTGTTTTTGTTTTTGTTTTTGTTTTTGTTTTTGTTTTTGTTTTTGTTTTTGTTTTTGTTTTTGTTTTTGTTTTTGTTTTTGTTTTTGTTTTTGTTTTTGTTTTTGTTTTTGTTTTTGTTTTTGTTTTTGTTTTTGTTTTTGTTTTTGTTTTTGTTTTTGTTTTTGTTTTTGTTTTTGTTTTTGTTTTTGTTTTTGTTTTTGTTTTTGTTTTTGTTTTTGTTTTTGTTTTTGTTTTTGTTTTTGTTTTTGTTTTTGTTTTTGTTTTTGTTTTTGTTTTTGTTTTTGTTTTTGTTTTTGTTTTTGTTTTTGTTTTTGTTTTTGTTTTTGTTTTTGTTTTTGTTTTTGTTTTTGTTTTTGTTTTTGTTTTTGTTTTTGTTTTTGTTTTTGTTTTTGTTTTTGTTTTTGTTTTTGTTTTTGTTTTTGTTTTTGTTTTTGTTTTTGTTTTTGTTTTTGTTTTTGTTTTTGTTTTTGTTTTTGTTTTTGTTTTTGTTTTTGTTTTTGTTTTTGTTTTTGTTTTTGTTTTTGTTTTTGTTTTTGTTTTTGTTTTTGTTTTTGTTTTTGTTTTTGTTTTTGTTTTTGTTTTTGTTTTTGTTTTTGTTTTTGTTTTTGTTTTTGTTTTTGTTTTTGTTTTTGTTTTTGTTTTTGTTTTTGTTTTTGTTTTTGTTTTTGTTTTTGTTTTTGTTTTTGTTTTTGTTTTTGTTTTTTTTTTTTGTTTTTGTTTTGGTTTGGGTTAGGTTTGGGTTAGGTTTGGGTTAGGTTTGGGTTAGGTTTGGGTTAGGTTTGGGTTAGGTTTGGGTTAGGTTTGGGTTAGGTTTGGGTTAGGTTTGGGTTAGGTTTGGGTTAGGTTTGGTTAGGTTAGGTTAGGTTAGGTTAGGTTAGGTTAGGTTAGGTTAGGTTAGGTTAGGTTTTTTTTTCTTTTTTATTTTTTTTTTTTTTATTAAATACTTGTCCCTCCGATACCGTTCAGAGGTTGTTTCTACAAAAAATTTAATGATTAACATACATTGCCTTAAAAACGACTAGAAATATAAAAAAGTTACATAAGTAAAAATATCGCACATAAAGTGCTTCGTCTGATGTTAATCTACCTATCTGAACGATTACAATCGTCCGACAACTACAAGATACTACAATTTTACATTTAAATACAAGTATGTACACAATATCATAAACATTAAAACAGAGATTTACATACTTGGGTTAGGTTAGGTTAGGTTAGGTTAGGTTAGGTTAGGTTAGGTTAGGTTAGGTTAGGTTGTCAGTCGTAGCCGTCCTCGTCCCGTGATCGTCCTGGGGGACTTCAACGCCAAATCTACGGCTTGGGGTTCCCCGGCTACGGACGCGCGGGGCGAGTTAGTGGAGGAGTGGGCGGTCGAGCAGGGCCTGCTTCTCCTGAACCGGGGTTCCGTGCAGACGTGCGTGCGGATGCGGGGCGGGTCGATAGTGGACCTGTCTTTCGCTAGCCCCGCTCTCGCGCGCACCGTCCAGGACTGGCACGTCCTGGAGGGGGTGGAGACGCTGTCTGATCATCGATATATTCGATTTAGCGTCTCCGCCCAAACCTCGGTTGGGCCGGTCCAAGCGGCCCCGGTGGGCGTTGGAGACGGCCCGCGTTGGGCACTGAAGCGGCTGGACAGGGAGGCTCTCCTGGATGCCTCCATCGTCAAGGCCTGGCTGGACTCTCCAGACAGGCCCAACAACATCGACGAGGAGGCGGAGTGGTTCCGGGAGAGCATGTCGCACATTTGCGACGCTGGCATGCCCCGAGTCCGGCCGTTACCTTCCAGGCACCAAGTGTACTGGTGGTCGCAGTCGATCGCGCAGCTGCGCATCTCTTGTGTGCATATGCGACGCCGGTACGCTAGGTGCCGAAGGAGAAGACGCCGCCGCCCCTTTACAGCGGCGGCCGAACAGGAAGAGGCGGAACTGTACAATCGCTACAGAGAGGCGAAAAGCGCCCTCCAGCTGGCCATTGTCCGGGCAAAGGCCCAGGCCAACGAGGAGCTGCTGGAGACTCTGGACCGAGAGCCGTGGGGACGCCCCTACCTTATGGTGCGGGGCAAGTTGCGCCAACGGGCTCCCCCATTGTCCCGGAGTCTTCAGCCGCAGCTGCTGGAGGAGGTGGTGTGTGCGTTGTTTCCGACGAGACCGGAGCACACACCACCGGCTATGGTTCCGCCTCGCAATGTGCCCGACGCGGAAGACGACATTGACGACGACGTGCCCGAAGTGACCCGGGTAGATTTGAGAGTGGCGGTGGCTCGCATCAGGAACACCGCCCCAGGGCCCGACGGCATTCCAGGCCGTGCATGGGTCCTGGCCATGGAGGCTCTCTGGCCCCGACTAGCGGGGCTCTTGAGCGCATGTTTGGAGCGGGGCCAGTTTCCAAGCCGGTGGAAGACCGGAAAGCTGGTCCTGCTCAAGAAGGAGGGGCGCCCCGCAGACTCACCATCTGCGTACAGGCCCATCGTGTTGCTGGACGAGGTGTGTAAAATCTTTGAGCGGATCATCGCTAGTCGCCTCGTCCAGCACATGACCAGGGTGGGCCCGGATTTGGCGGACAACCAATTTGGTTTCCGCCAGGGGCGCTCCACGGTGGACGCAATCATGCGCGTGAGGGTCCTCGCGGAGGAGGCAGTCGCCCGGGGTGAGGTGGTTTTGGCGGTGTCGCTCGACATCGCCAACGCTTTCAACACCTTGCCCTGGAGTATCATCCGAGAGGCACTCCGGTACCACGGGGTGCCGCGCTACCTCCAACGCATTGTCGGGGCCTATTTGTCGGATAGATCGGTGGTGTACCCGGGTCGAGAGGAGTGGTGTCGGCGAGAGACGTCGTGCGGCGTTCCGCAGGGATCGGTGTTGGGGCCGCTCCTGTGGAACGTGGGGTACGACTGGGCTCTGCGCGGTGCGCTTATCCACGGCGTCGGCGTCATTTGTTACGCCGACGATACGCTTGTCACAGCGCGTGGAAAGTCGTACCGGCAGGCGGCCATACGCGCGACTGCTGGTGTCGCGCACGTCGTGGGTAGGATCCGGCGGCTGGGCTTAGAGGTGGCATTGCACAAGTCCGAGGCTCTGTGTTTTCACGGGCCGAGGACGAAGCCGCCTCCGGGGTCCAGCATCATTGTAGGAGGGGTCTCCATCGCTGTCGAGTCGACGATGAAGTACCTTGGACTCGTCCTCGACAGTCGGTGGAACTTCGGGCCGCACTTTACACGGCTCGCCCCCCGGTTGATGGGCGTCGCTTCTGCGCTCTCGCGCTTGCTGCCCAACCTGGGGGGGCCCAACTCCTCCTGCCGGAGGCTCTACATGGGGGTCGTACGGTCGATGGCGTTATACGCCGCGCCAGTGTGGGCGGACTCCCTGACGGCCCGCAACGTCGCCGCGCTGCGAAGGCCGCAGCGCGCGATGGCCGTCAGGGTCATAAGGGGATACCGTACGATCTCCTTTGAGGCAGCGAGCCTCCTAGCCGGATCCTCGCCCTGGGACCTCGACGCAAGGCTCCTCACGTCGCTCTATTGGTGGCGTGTGGAGGCGGTCGAGAGGGGCGAGCGCCTGGTGCCTCGAGAGGTAGAGGCACGCAGGGCAGAACTCCGCCAGGTCCTAGTGGCGGAGTGGCAGACGCGCCTAGCGCTACCCACGGCGGGGCACGCCGCTGTAGCGGCGGTAAGGCCCGTTCTTGAGGAGTGGCTCAACAGGAGCCACGGCGCCCTAAGCTTCCGGCTGACGCAGGTGCTTACCGGACATGGGTGTTTCGGGAAGTACCTGTGTCGACTAGGCCGGGAGCCGACGTCCCAGTGCCACCATTGTGAAGATCGCCGCGACGATACGGCGTTGCATACTTTGGCGGAGTGCCCAGCTTGGGCCGAGCAGCGCCGTGACTTGGTCGCGGCCGTAGGTGCTGCGGGAAACCTCTCGCTCCCGGCCATTGTTTCAACCATGGTCGGGAGCAAGTCAGGGTGGAGAGCTGTCGCCACCTTCTGCGAGGCCGTCATGCTCGCAAAGGAGGTGGCGGAAAGGGAGAGAGAGGCTGCCTCCTCTCTCCCCTCCCGCAGCAGACGCACTGGGCGTCGTAGGGTGGCAGATTTCCGGCCACCGTAGGGCGCGGCCTGTGGACGGCAGACTCGGGGCGTCTTGCCGTCCGACCAGCAGCAGGCCTTGAGGCGGCGGCGTCGTGTTCCGCGCGCGCCTCGTAGTGGAGTCCTGCGGCCGGGGTGACGGCCGCAGTGGGTGACGGGGCCCGCCCGACTATGGCGGGCCAATACCCGTCGGGGGGTTGCGACGAATGCTTCGGCGATACCCGACCCTCCGACACACGGGTACGAGAGGAACACGGGTTGGTTTTTTATCAGTAAGAGTCTGACAGTCCCCTCCGCGCCTCCCCCGGGCGGAGGATGTCCATGAGGATTTTCCAACCCGATACCAAAAAAAAAAAAAAAAAAAAAAAAAAGGTTAGGTTAGGTTGGGGTGCTATGTCGGGAACCTCCACGTGGTGCACCCTGGGCAACGTGGGTCATCGTAGTTGCGATTTGCAACTACCATGGCCGACGGCTAATATCCGACGGGGAGGGCAGGGGGTTTGGCGGTCGTTGTCTTTTGTGGCGGCCGCCTCCATCTGTCGTTCATTTTAGGTGGGGCCTCTCTGGGCCACCCTCCGGTTCTGTCCCGGAGGTCTCGGCGGGCTCGGTGTGCGCTTACCCCGCCGCCGGGCGGGCTGTGGGAGTGTCCCTCTCACGGTCACCGTCGCATATCGTAATCCGGTTGTGAAGTTTGTGGTCATGTCTCGCATTCCCACCGGACCGAGGGTCCTGGCTTAAACGCCCGGACCGCGAGGGAGGATGCCTCTATAAAAAGTACCCCGAATCCCAAGCGGCGGCGCACCGCGAGGGGATGCATGGCTGATGGGAAGTTCAGTCTCTAGTGCGACCCCCGTCAGAGTACCAGCCGACCCTCTGACGGGTTACGCTAGGCTTACCCAGGTACAGGGGGCACTGCCTGGGTGGACCTTCTTTTCCCCCATACTCGTGGGATTCAAAATGGATAACCTTTTAAACAAAACCAAAACTGAAAATGATGTTGTGGGCGGAAAAGTACCTTTGGTACTCGTGGAGCGAATGGGCGTACTATCGGATTCCGACAGTGCGTCCAGCATTATGAGTGTGGCAAGCGGTGTGAGCGTCAATTCAAAACGCTTACGCAAGCGCCGGAGAGAGAGTGCAGATTCAGGGTCGGATTCGGCCCTGAGTGACCCAGCGGTGCCGGCCCCTAAAGTCGGTGCCAAAAAAGGAGGGAGAGGTAGGCCTCCCACTTCTGGCAAATATGCCGGTATCGGCCTATCCAGGCGCGAGGCTGCGGCTGCCATGAAGGCCGCAGTGGCAGCCGAAAAGCTGGAGGAGGACGAGCGGCAGATTGCGGCTCTGACTAAAAGGGTGACGGAAGGGAGAGTCACTCGCCTGTCGGAGTCGTCGTCTGCCGTCTCAGACATGGAGGTCGAGGCGGAGGAGTTACCTGCCTCCGATCTTAATCAGAGAGTGGCCGACGCGGTTGCAGCCATTAAACGTGTGAGCAAGGTCTCCAAAGGCCTTAGCGGCTGCAGCCAGAAGGCGCTGAAGGAGGCCACGACCTCCATTCTAGAAAGTGCTCAGGTGCTTTTGGGCCGCACCACCACAGAAGAGACGGCGCTGCTGCGGGCCCAGAACGCAAAGCTCGCAGCGCAAATGGCGGAGCTCCGCAAGGAGCATGAGGAGCTCAAGGCGGAGATGGCCAACTTCCGCCGCGAGCACCTCAGGCGGGAGGTGGGCCTTCCGCAGACAACGCCGCAACCGCAACCGCAGGAGACGGAGGTGACTCGCCTGATCCGTCAGGAGATGGCGAGTTTTAACGCGCGGTTCTCGGTGCTTGAGGGGAGGATCCTACGTCCCCCTCTTGCTGCAGACCAACGCAGCACACCGGCGCCGACGTATGCGGCCCAAACTGCAGCGCCCCGTGCCGCCCAACCGGCACTAGCGGCTGCTGCCACAAAAAAGAGTGTTCCAACTGCCGCCCCGCAAAAGGAAACTGCGGGGCCAAAATCGAACAGGCAGTTGAAAAAAGAGGCGAAACTGGCCAAAAAGGCGGGTGCTGCGGCTGCTCCGCCAGCACAAACTGTTAGGCCAGTAACGCGCGAGCCCGCCACAAGACCTGAGGCGGAGTGGACGGTTGCGGGCGCCGCCAAACAAACTAAAAAGGCGCGCCAGAAGGCCAAAAAGCAGGCCCAGACGGAAAAAGTGGCGGCCAAGCGCCAAACTGCGAGGCTCACTACCCCTCGCTCCACAGCAGTGGTCCTCACACTGCAGCCGGGGGCGGAGGAGAGGGGCCTCACATATGCCCGGATCCTCGCAAAGGCGAAAGCCGAGATTTCTCTTAGCGATCTCGGCATAACGGGGATCCGGTGCAAAAGTACTGCCACCGGCGGTCGCCTACTGGAGGTGTCGGGAGCAACTAGTGGTCCCAAGGCAGACGCCCTCGCCGAGAAACTAAGGGCGTCTCTAGGCCCAGAGGATGTAAGAGTGTCCAGGCCAACCAAGTGCGCAGATCTGCGCATTTCGGGCCTGGACGACTCCGTCAGTCAGGAGGAGGTCGCCGCTGCAGTCTCCGAGGCCGGAGGTTGCCCGCCGGATCAAGTCAAGGCGGGCACTATACGCCGGGCTGTCTCCGGTCTCGGGACAATTTTCGTCAGCTGTCCCGTGGCGGCGGCCAAGAAGATCGCAGGTAAACGGCTTTTGGTGGGATGGGTCTCGGCGCAGGTCACGCTCCTGGCGCCCAAGCCCTATCGGTGCTACCGCTGTCTGGAAGAAGGACATGCGGGGGCACGGTGCACCGCTGGGGTAGACCGCAGCCAACTCTGCTTCCGCTGCGGTCAGCCCGGTCACAAGGCTGGCACTTGCACTGCCACGCCGCACTGCGTCATCTGTGCGGCATCTGGCAAGCCAGCCGACCATAGGACCGGGTCAAAGGCCTGCGCCAGGCCCAAGAAAAATAATGCCAGGAGACAGCCGGGTCATCCACCGGCTAATGCGTCCAAGAAGGCAACCAGCTCCTCGCAGCCGGTTCACCCGCTGGTTGCGGCAGAACATCCGCCGAGGGCTGGGGAGGAGACAACGGCCATGGAAATATAATAATGGCCCTACGTCGTCTCCTCCAAGCCAACATAAACCACTGCGCCAGGGCTCAGGATCTCTTGCTCCAGAGCATGGCGCAGTGGTCGATCGATGTGGCAGTTGTCGCCGAGCCGTACTTTGTGCCACCCAGGGATGACTGGGTGTGCGACACGAACCGCTCGGTGGCACTGCTCATGAGGTCTGCCGCCGACACCCTTCCCTTCGAGGCCGTCACCCGAGGGCGGGGCTATGTCGCGGCAGTTTGGGGAAACGTTATGGTCGCGGGGGTGTATTTCGCCCCCAGCCTTTCTCTCGCCGACATGGAGGATATTATTTTGGAGTTGGGCACGGTCGTCAGTCGTAGCCGTCCTCGTCCCGTGATCGTCCTTGGGGACTTCAATGCCCAATCTAGGGCTTGGGGTTCCCCGGCTACGGACGCGCGGGGCGAGTTAGTGGAGGAGTGGGCGGTCGAGCAGGGCCTGCTTCTCCTGAACCGGGGTTCCGTGCAGACGTGTGTGCGGATGCGGGGTGGGTCTATTGTGGACCTGTCGTTCGCTAGCCCCGCTCTCGCGCGCACCGTCCAGGACTGGCACGTCCTGGAGGGGGTGGAGACGCTGTCCGATCATCGATACATTCGATTTAGCGTCTCCGCCCAGACCTCGGTTGGGCCGGTCCAAGCGGCCCCGGTGGGCGTTGGAGACGGCCCGCGTTGGGCACTGAAGCGGCTGGACAGGGAGGCTCTCCTGGATGCCTCAATCGTCAAGGCCTGGCTGGACTCTCCAGACAGGCCCAATAACATCGACGAGGAGGCGGAGTGGTTCCGGGAGAGCATGTCGCACATCTGCGACGCTGGCATGCCCCGAGTCCGGCCATTACCATCGAGGCGCCAAGTGTACTGGTGGTCGCAGTCGATCGCGCAGCTGCGCATCGCTTGTGTGCAGGTGCGACGCCAGTACGCTAGGTGCCGAAGAAGAAGACGCCGCCGCCCCTTTACAGCGGCGGCCGAACAGGAAGAGGCGGAACTGTACAATCGCTACAGAGAGGCGAAGAGCGCCCTCCAGCTGGCCATCGTCCGGGCAAAGGCCCAGGCCAACGAGGAGCTGCTGGAGACTCTGGACCGAGAGCCGTGGGGACGCCCCTATCTTATGGTGCGGGGCAAATTGCGCCAACGGGCTCCCCCACTGTCCCGGAGTCTCCAGCCGCAGCTGCTGGAGGAGGTGGTGTGTGCGTTGTTTCCGACGAGACCGGAGCACACACCACCGGCTATGGTTCCGCCTCGCAATGTGCCCGACGCGGAAGACGACACTGACGACGACGTGCCCGAAGTGACCCGGGTAGATTTGAGAGTGGCGGTGGCTCGCATCAGGAACACCGCCCCAGGGCCCGACGGCATTCCAGGCCGTGCATGGGTCCTGGCCATGGAGGCTCTCTGGCCCCGACTAGCGGGGCTCTTGAGCGCATGTTTGGAGCGGGGCCAGTTTCCAAGCCGGTGGAAGACCGGAAAGCTGGTCCTGCTCAAGAAGGAGGGGCGCCCCGCAGACTCGCCGTCTGCGTACAGGCCCATCGTGTTGCTGGACGAGG